>JAUEKW010000008.1:772850-782964 GCA_032274785.1 Ajuga reptans
TTTATATATATACCCTAATTTATATTTTTATTTTTTAAAAGAAACGGGTTGCGGGTTGACCCAACCCAACCCATTTTTTTTCGTGTCATTCGGGTTCGACCCGATTCTGACCCGAATCTATTATGGGTCGATCCTAACCCTCAATTTTCGGGTTCGGTCGTGTCGGGTTGTTCGGGTCGTGTCAGAGATTGCCAACCCTAGAATTCTATTTATAGCCACCAAATTTCTCTGTAATGTCACCATATATATAAATTTACAAATTTACCCTTAAAACTCTTGTTAATTTTACAACCAAACAATATACATATCTTCTCTTACTTTTTTCTCAGTTTTTTTTTTTTCAAGACAAAATATTGTAGAATAATCAGTTCCCAAAAACATCAGTAGCCACGATAATCCAATATTTATATTCCAAATTTGCTATGATTTTTTTATCTTCTTACTATATTGAATTTTTTTCTTCAAGTAGATAATCAAAGTCTTAAAGAGAATATCAACAGACTTCAACCCCACATCAATGTGAATCCTCAATCATCTATGTGATAGGTTAATAATTATGTGATAGGTGCACAATATTTTTACCAATTTTCCATTAAATTATATGATGATTGTAAGAAGAAATTAGGTGGTTGTTAATAGAATCACCCTAATAAATAAATTGAAGTACGAAGTTAATCCACTTGTATGCATCGACTTGAAAAAAATCTAAAAAGCTGCATATTTCTATATTACTTTCAAAATATATGTTATAAATAATAATTGATCCAAAGATCATGAATCATTATGTAATTGAGGCCAAAAAAAAAACAGAATTTTAATTTAGTTTTCAGACCATATATAATTATATATATGCTGCTTGCGTCCATGCGTGCGTGACCGTTCATCCATTATATGTGATGAAATCAAATAGAACCAATTTTTAACTTGTTAATATAAAAAGACCTTACTAAACAGGACGGAACCAAAGATCTTAATTTTTAAATTTTTATAAAGAGTATACATATATATTGTGTAATAATTAAAGAAAATTAATTTTTTCCCCTCCCCCAACCGAAAACAAAAATTGAAATCCCGCCCCCTTCCTCCAACCTGTAATCCTCCCCTCCCCAAAACTAATATTCCTAATTCCGCCCATGTTACTAAATATAATTAATGTTTATCTACAACTAAACTAATAAGCTTAATTAAATTATTTTATGCTTATATTTCACAAGTTAACTGACATACCTACGAGTGACATACAAAAAATTTAATTCAAAGATGTATTCTCCTTTAAAAAAAAAGGAGATGCTAAGCAACCCGATTCTGGCTAGCTAGAATCTGATTTTTTTTCTTCTTAATTTTTTTTTTCTTGATTAGGTAATATTTATTATTAACATCATTTTTGTTAACGGAGTATCATTTTTTCCAATTCAAATGTTAACTATCATTTTGAATGACTTAAAAATTTGGCGTCCTTTTTTTATACTAAAAAAATATAGATAATATTTGATTTGGAAAAAGTAATAATTAAAAAAAATAATGCTAACAATAAATAATATCTAATCGAAAAGAAAAAATTAAATTTTAGCAATAAAAAAAATTATGGCTAGCAAGCAATTCCCAAAAAAAAAAAAAAAATAGTGGGGTTACTTTGAGGGCCCTATATGCCTATAGAGGGGTTACAAAACTAGTGCAAGACTCGTGTATCCCACCGCGGCTTTGCATTGAGCGGGATAAAAGAAAAACGAAATGTATTAATATTAAGAAATATGATACTCCCTCCATCCCATAAAAAGAGTCATGTTTGATAGATGTACAATTTTTTATCTTTGGTCAACTTAGTCAATGTACACCCCTTTGCAAGTGGGTGATTGTAATCTTTACCCTTAAAATTTTGTTAAACTCATCAATTTCCTATTGGTATCAAAGTGTTAACATGATTTTATAAGGGCATCAAAGTAACTTCTATGTGTAACTAACTTTGACTTTTCAAACAGAGCTCTTTTTATGAGACAATAAATAGTTTTGATACATGACTCTTTTTATGGGACGGAGGGAGTATCTTAGTTAATTATCGATCATATAATGTATGCCTAGTTGTTTAGCAATATATATAGTTCTAAGTACGTTAGAATCTTGTACTTCCTCTGTCCCAATTATATAGGCAAGTATTTTTTTTATTATTATTTTTCAATTATATAGTCCAGTTTCTATATATAGCAGCATTTATTTAGCTAATTTACCAATATACAACTATTTGTATAAGCATTAAATAGTATATTACTATATTGAGTAGTATAATTCTCATTGTCATTGGGAATATATTTTTTCTTTTCCAATAACTTTTCTTAATCTCTGTGAAAAAATCAATAAGTCTATATAATTGGGACGCAATGAGTATTATTTTTATATTATTATAAAACACTACATCCTTGGGAAAATTTAGAAGCAACACAACGCTTTTATCTTTTAAGGTAATTGAATCACGTAATATCAATGCAGAAATAGTTCAATTTTGAGTTTATTGCAGAAAAAAGAAAGCTCTTACTTAACATATTCCAATATCTTGAATTGAGCATTTGTAAGGGTGTGTTTGGTTGGGGTTGAAGCTTGCTGTGACACTGTTGACTGAGAAAAAATAGATGAAGGATGTAAAAAGGTGTGAAAGGTTTGCCCTCAAACCTTTAAACAAACACATAGATGAGTTTGGGTTTCCCTCAACAGATTTGCCCACAAACTCATCCAAACGCACCCTAAGATTTAATCATCCTAATGTTGATACTGCTATAATTTTGTAATTATGTCTAATATTTAATTGTACGAAGTTATAATTAAATAGATTATTTTCTCAATAAAGAAATTATCTAGTTTTTATAGCTAGTGCGTCAGAGACAGAAAGTAATCCTTATTCAAAATTTTATAAAATTAAATATAATTTTTTAATATGGCTCGTTAAATAACTAGCGAAATTTTTAGAGTTTTCCTTCTTTCTTTGATTTTGTACTTTTTTTAATGTATTTATTATTATTACTTTTTTTGTTTTAGGTCAAACCCGAACTCGCATAAAATCCGTCATGATCAAACCCGCTTAGACTTATTTGATCGAGTTTTTAGCGGATTTGAATCGAGTAAAGAGTTTTGCTAAACTTGCACCATATAGATCAAATATATAAATAATTTATAAATCTTAAAATTTGTTATCTTAATCTTACTATATAATAAAACACATCCGTCTATAAGTAGAAATTTTAAGGTTTTCCCGCTCATTTCAAGTTTCTATTATTAGTAATATTAATTGTTTAGCAAGTTCCAATTTATGATCCGTATAATATTCAATTATTCATCAATTAACCCGTTAGTTACGTAAATTAGTCGTACATTTTCCGTACTTAATGCGGCAATTATGCAATCAAACATTACCATTATGACCAACCCTTCCCATAAAATTTCAATTTTGTAGATTGTTAAATTAGGGTCCAATTTTAATCGCTAATTATGTCCAATCATTTCCTAAGATTGTAATTTTTCCCACATTTATTTAGGATTCTTCAATCACAATTATAAGTTCACTGATTTCCAGCTAATTTTCAGCCCTAAATTTCGCACATTAATTTACCTTTCCATCAATGACACCTAATTTTACCCCTATATAAAGCCTTGATTGAAATAAAGTGTAATCTTTCCGGCACCATTAAAAGTCCACTAATTTCCAATCAATTTTCAGCCTAAATTTCCCTACTTAATTCACATTTCCATCAATCACACTTAATCTTACCCATATATAAGGCCTCAATTGTAGCATCGATGGATACGTCGTCCAACACCCACATTAAAAGTTCGTTTATCGAGTAGCAAAGAAAAACATACCTAATATCTTCAATGGCATGAATACTGTGACATATAAACGAACTAATCAAAATTCTTTATATTCGTTTTTTTTTTTTCCTTTTCTCGTATGTAATTTCAAAATCTTATAATTTTTACATCTTAATTATGATTTTCATGAAAAAAAAAATTATATCAAATATTAATATATTATTTTATTATAATTTTATATCTTCTATTATATTTTAATTTAATATATTATTACATTATGATCATTTTACTGTATTAATTTTTTTATGTGTTCATGATATATTTACAAAATTGTGCATCGCACGATGGAATATTCTAGTATATTTTAAAAGACCCTATTTATAAGTCTGAGGTTTAGAGAGAAGCCTCTTAGAACACTATATTCTAGGGGTGAGCACGGGTCTCAGAGATTATCCGGTCCGTATCAAAATCCAAACTAAAATCACTCCGAACCGATAAGAACCATTGACTTTTTGACTTTTTGACTTTATCCGAACCGAACCAGATCGATATTTTTTCCTGTTAAACCAAACCAGTCCAAACCGAATAACCGAATCAGAACCGAGTAGAACCGACTGCAAAATAATAACATACAAATATATATTTATGTATGTAAATTTATTTATTTATATATTTATTTAAGAAAGTTGTTATAAATTTCATTGGGTATAGATAATATTTTATTCATATACTCCCTCCATTTCAAATTAATTAATCTTTTAGAAAGAATTGAAAGAATTAAGAATTAGATTTATTGCCAAATATACCCCCAGATGAAATCAAATACTAGTCGGAAGTTGAAAAATAAGAGATATTTTAGAATTGACATAGGGGTAAAATTGAGAGAAATGTTGAAAAATAGCTAAAAGATCAATTAATTCAAAAAATTATCAAGAAGCCAAAAGATCAATCAATTTGAAATGGAGGGAGTATTATATAGTAATGTATATAAATATTCATTTACATTTTTCTATCATATTAATTATTATAATGTAATATATATATAAAATACTCAATTGAATATACGTATATTAAGAACAGAAAAATAAAAGAAAAATATACATATATTTAGTTGATTATTTCGATTCTTTGATACAAGTATATTTTATTAAAAAAATAGAAATACTAATTTTAAGCTGAAAAAACTCCGAATCTTCGAATTCCCCAAACCGAACTAATCCGCTCCATTAGGTTCGAATCTCCGAACCAAACCGAACCGATTTCGGTTCGGTTCGATTCCGGATTTTAGAATTTTCGGTTCGGTTCCGGAGCAAAAAAAATTAGAGATCCGATTTTCGGTTCGGTTCAGGAACTCAAACCCTATCTATCTTCTTTTGCTTAACAATATGCAAGAATACAATGAACCTGTAACCTCAAACATTTTATAGTATAACCTCTTTATATATCAAAGGTTGAACTTTGCCACCCCACATATAAGAAAGAATTATAGGAGCACACAAAAAAGGAAGGGATTAAAGAGAAGAGAGTGAAGTAGTTGCAATCGAAGGCGGTGTCTGAATCGAAGTAGCATTATCAGTCCAGTTCTTCTCACCCCAATGCCACAACATGCTTTCCCAGAAGCAAAAATCTTCGAAACAAGTATTCAACCGCGGGTCTTGTATCTTAACCTTCCAATGACCATCGCTGTAGTTACCTTTCTCGGCCTGCCTCCGGTCCCACTCGAGCGCAGCCTTCTGTTTCGACCTAAGCAAACAGTACTTCTGCAAATTCTCCGGCATTGCATCGTGCACCTTCCACCACGTCCTGTGTGCAACATCGCTTGCGAATTCCTGCAATATATCCACGTTCCAGTTGCAATCATAGTCCCGGAAACATAACCACGGTTTCAACCCTAAATAGTGAAGCACGTAGAGGATCGGAGGATCTGCACCAAAGAGGCGCGTCTTCATTTCCTTCTTCTCGTCCTCGTCACCGACCCAAAAATGCTTCAAGAAATTCATGTGCTTTGGGATTCGGTGCCACCACGTGAAGATCTCATTCAAATACCCTTGATCGCCACCATTGTACGACTCAATTTCGTTGATATGATCCATTAAGAGTTGAAACGTGCAATTCGAAGGTTCAATCACCATGACACCCGAGTTGAAGAGGGTGGCGTTGTTTCCTGTGGCAGAAATTTCCGGCATCTCAAAGAGAAAGTCAATGTTTCTGAGTACCAATAAGTCAGCGTCGATGAATATGATCTTGTCGTATTCCGTGAGCTGCCAGAGTCGGAATTTGCTATAGTTCCACTCGTTGTAGGCATCACGCTCTGCTTTAGGGTTTCGGATTCTTTGAATCGTGTGGATTCTCCACCCGGCTTCTTGGAGGCCACCCCTGTGGTAATCACTAATAGTGTCATCGACAAGGATGACGAGATCACGAGTCGAACCTGCCATGCGGATGCTTTGGGCAGCAGCTATGGCTCCGCAAACGTAGACGTGAGCTGAGTGCAGAATCGTCGCGTATGCTTCTCGTTTTGCGTTGCCTGAGTTCCAGTTTTCTGCATAAGAGAATTTGGTGTCAGATACTACTCACTTGTTATGATATATGGATATGACAAGACTTGCCCTTGAGGTTTAGTTGAATTAGAAAAAGAAACCTGCGAAAGTTCGTTTCCTAGAGAAAGGGTGGTTTTGTAGGAAAAATACAAATCTGAAGGGGGGTTGTAATTAGGCTACACCTAAAGCCTACTTTTTGTCCCAAAATGTATTCAAAAATCAGGGTAAGAATTTCAGATATTGCTTGTATTTCATCTAATTAGGACGCATCTAGAAGCTGAGATAACAACATAATCAGCTGCGTCTGAGCTCTCGTTCTTCGAAGGAAGAAGAAATCGTACAATTAGAAACAAACCTAATGAAACGGTTAAGAAAAATGAGACTTAAGTACCACGACTCGACTTTTATTTAGCAGAAATTCAATTTATGGCCATATGGGAAAATACAAACACCAAATAAACAAATATATACAGCGCTGTAAAATTAGGACTAACCTTTGGTCTTGAGAGGAACCGCAAGTTCACAGGATCCAACTGGAAGGTTGAGCTTTTCCCTCAATTTATTCAAATCGGGTCTATACAGCCAGACATTGCCTTCCCTTACAATCAGCTCTTTGCAAGTAAACAAATTCGGGGTCGGGAAACACTTGGTGATAAGAAGAACGTGCACGGGATGATACCCCTTGGCAATTGCAGCAACCCTAGCAGCTTCAAGTTGCAAGTGCAGACGAGCAACATTTCTCGACCAATTCTTGGATTTATCACAGGGAAGCTTCACTGCTATAAGGTCGAGCCTTGGTTTACCCAGGAAGGGTATTTTGGGCAAATCAGAACAAGTTGGAACTTCGAACTCTTCCTCCTCGTCTAGCCATTCTGGGTATAATGTTTCCCAAGTGACATTTGGTGAGGCGTAATCTGTTACAAGCATAACATGCTCTGCATCCGGGAAAAACTCTTTCCACTGATCGATTTCTTGCTCATTGAAATTCAATAATCCAATTCCCTTGTACTCATCCCTGTCGCTTAATCTCTCGATTGCAGCAGAAACTTCGTCCCAGTTGATATCTACAAGTGACGTGTAACTTTGATCTATCCCAAATCTTTCCGTTATCCATTTATCTACCAAGGTTGACCTTCAATCAAGATTCAAGAGTGAAATGAAACAAGAGATCATATTTCTTTCTTGGAAATGAAAAGACTTATATCACAAGACATGATATATCATCACTGAAAAGACGAAATAAGGTACCTAAAACGAGAGTGGGATACATGCTCTGTGTCATGAAATGATGGAGAATGTAAGAGTGTAAAAAATGCTCCGATGATAATAATGACCATCACAAATGTCAAGGTAGGAAACTTGCAGCTTAGTACCCTGTCCAGGCTGGCACGGTAAAGAGACCTATCACCATCTTTCAACACTCTGCTTCTTAGAAACCTTCTTTTGCTGGTATCCTCACTGAACCAACACCGACATTAGAGAATCAGCTAAAACTGGGAACCATGTTGAACAGGGGTAGATTTTAAAAGCAAGCCATCTTGGAAACATGAGGGATTTCTCCAGAAGTAATGAGAATATTAGTGCAAAATCGCCCAAGACTAGAAGACAACTCTGTAAGCTTCAACTATAAATTTGTTGAAAATTGAGCAACATACTCGTACTATAATTAGCATTTGCTGGTTACAAAAACCCACAATACTTAATACTCAAATGAGAGCAACGAACCCGCAAGATTGGAACAGTCAAGATAAATCAAGCAAACCAACATGTTGATCATCATGGTCTTTTTTCGCCTTTAGGGGTGTGTGTGACTAGTTATTAATGGATTTATTTCAACACAAATGAGTGTATGGCTCAGATATGTTTTGTGCCTTGATTAAGGTTTTCCCTACAATTCATGCAGATTAAAAGTAGTTCTAACATTATTATAATTTGAGGAATTAATATTTTGTTGCATCTGAACATAACCTACATCCTTTTGTGTCTGGTCATAAACATCAAATTCCCCGATGGCCAGAGAAAACAAAAAAAGTAACATAATTAAGTCGTTTGGCAGCGCAAATATCTTTACAGTCACGAACTGAATCTGATCGAGGAACTTAAACAAATCATAAACCCACAACATCAATTCTAATCTTCTATAAGCTTTTGAAAAGGCAAAAACAAACGATAGGTGAAGCTTTACCGCATCTCTTTCTTAATGACTTATAAAATGCACCAAATAAGACGATACAAGATATTATTGAACACATCATGCTAATACCAACAAAGATAATCTCTACAGGAAACTGAATTGTTCAACTTCTAACATCTGCACCTAAAACAGGTTTATCTTTACCATTCAAACCACACAACTTAAAATCTAACGAAAACAGGTTTTCTAAGTCTTGAAGTCTTTACTCCCTTATCGAATAATTACTTCTATACTCCTTAGAATTTAGTTCATTAGTTCAAACCATACGTATATCCGGACCGAAGTGTTGATTACAGAAGGCAGTACCAGCCGTTGCTGTACCCTGTTTAAGTTGTTCCACTCCCAATCAAATATTGTCATAATTATATTCTTTAACAACCAAAAACAAAAAGAGGAGAAAATATCAAACACTTCCACCCCTGCCACCAGCTCTTCCTTTCTCAAGTTGCCAACAAAATCCACCATCCAATATATTTCAAAAAAATGTTCGGAATCGAAAAACCCTAAAAAATTGATACTCTACTGCAACTCAAAACAAACATCAAAGGAAATGAGCTAAAGAAACGACCAATAAAAATACCCAAAACACAAAGAGAAAATGAAAAACCTACATTCCCAAAACCGCTTACACATATTATGTTCAGATCATCAGAATTATAAAAAATCAAGCATATAAAAAAAGATCTCACAGGTGCATAAAACAATTACACTAAGCAATTTGCCCAAAAAACGAAAAAAGCCTCCGAACAATCTGCATAAAAACATGATCAAGAACTCCCAAGAAACGAACTCATCAACAACCAAAACAAAAACAAAAAACAAAACAGAGCTGAATTGTAGAAAAAGACAATCAAGTATTTTAACGTACTTGTTTAAGGAGAGCCTATGCCTGGGCTCTACTGATAGAGGTGATGACCCTCTCATTTTGGCGGTTCAGTTGCAACTTACAACATCTGATTTCATCAAACACCAACCTTCTGTTTTCTTGAGATAATGGCAAATCGAAGTGCTACAGGTTTCTTTTTCAATGATTTCGAATTTCGAGAAAACAGTGGACAGTTTCTCAGAGATTTAGGAAGGAGAGAAGGTTCTTGTGTTGTAGGATCAATGAAGGGAGAAAATGCCAAAGAAGAAGAATATAATGAAGAGAGAAATATTTAAATAATGGTATAAGAAGGTAAATAGTAAGTCAAATTAAGGTCTTTCTAGTTTTGAGTGAGTTAATTAGGAATGTCGGCAGGCAGCATGTGTATGCATCATGTTTCCCAAATATAAAATGTTGGTTTTACTTCAATTTTTTTGTTTTCGTTACTGTCATAAACAGCCGTTAAACACGGACATTATAGGTTTTGAATTCAAAACTCTTCTGTTATACAAGTCCATCGGTTTTGGTCTTCCAAAAAAGATAAGAGCACAAGCCCAAGTTCCAAGGTCCGAGACCGAGGCCTTCCCAATAACCAAGCCCCAGCTCTAGGCTCCAAGCCGAGGCCCGAGGCGTGGCGAGGCGTGGCCGGGCCGTGCTGAGCAGAGCGCGCGCGTGTGAACTTCCAAAGGGACTCCCTCGCAAGCATCATTAATATAC
>JAUEKW010000008.1:880611-894384 GCA_032274785.1 Ajuga reptans
ATATCATCGAATATTGTCAATGTCACTAATTAAAATTACTTTGAATATGTATAAGATGCTATATGTCCCTCAAACACGCGTGTGGTGATAGTATTCGGTGACGTATTCTTTTATATATATATATATATCATGTTAGTGGTTCAAAACATTTTGGAGAACTTACAAGTCTTTACAAATTGGAAAAAATAAGAAATTAGACTATTGATTTTATTTTGTGCTTTTCTTTTTTATTCAAGTGCGGTCGTATAAGAGCTTAAATATCTAAAAATTAACATAAATTATTGAAACATATATAGTTTCACTCAATGGTTTATCAATTAGAGGAATTTATTGAAAATATGTCATTTAGTAAAAACTCAGGTAAGGTATGGACAATTATTAAGATAAAATATGGTAAATAAAGATTATTTCAAACAAGACAATATCTTACTTTTAGATCGAGAAGAAGACTTTTCAATATTTACCAAATCAAAACATTCTAAATAAAGTTTGTATATTTTTTTAGATTATGTGTTTTTTTAATTAACTAAAATAAAATTTCCTATTACTATCATATAATTACTTGATTCAAATATATATCTATTATTTATCTCATATTTTTTTTCGTAACCTATATTTCAGCCGTGACCAGTTGTATGTTGTTGTCTCAAAAGTCACTAATCTTAAATGATTGATTTTTTACTTTATTGTGACAATGCAAATATAATAATATGACCGAAAATATTGTGTATAAGGAGATTTTCCAAATTTTGTAGTGCACACTATATTTGTGTTCGTCTTGACAACATAAAAATCTGATGAGATTCATGTCATGAATTGCACTAATAATTTTACATAATACATATTTGAACACTATCCATTAAATCTACTTACTAAAACATAATTTTTTTAATATTTTAATTCTATAACATCACACCCATTTTTCTTGAGAAAATATAATATACCCGGGAGCAATTACTGGTATTAGTAATGGTTTAAACCTCTTATTTTTAGAAAGTGAAATGGACATGAAAATATGTATAATTTCATTTGATAAAAGATTCTATTTTATTATATACGAATATTTTATAATAAATTTTAAGGAATTTCGATTAGACTTCGAACCCTAATATAGAATGATTTTATTTCTAATACTTCCATTTCGAATAATTTAATGAAAATATAACCTTATGAAATACACCAAAAAAAAGAATAGATAGAATGTAAATTATGTAATAGCCTAATAGGTGCAGGGGGACAATTTCGTCCTTCCACCCGACGTCAAAATTATGTCGTACGTGGACACAATTCCATTTAACCGGACAGATCACTTGGGGTAACTAAATTCCTAATCTACCCCTATCCTGGTAAGAAAGCCTTCACTCTCGTCTCTCTCAAATTGAACTGTAACAGAAAGGGCCAAATGAAAACCTAAAATTAACAAAACCAAATTACCAAACCCCTAGAGAGAGAAAATTCTCTCACACTTCTTCGATCTGCTTCCAATTCACCCTTCATCCTAGATCTACTCACGCGATTTCCCGGTTGATATATGTATTAGCTCCCTATTTGAATCATTGGAATATCTGGATTAATAGTTTGTAGGTGTTTGTAATGGCGGGGTTACCGGGGTATATAAAGGGGGTCAACAGATCGGCCTCGACGGCGTTCGCACCTGATGGTGCGTACATCGCTGCGGGGACAATGGCAGGGGCGGTGGATCTGCAATTTAGCTCATCTGCCAATCTCGATATATTCGAGCTTGATTTCGTCTCTGACGATCGGCAGCTGATCCTGGCGGGTACTGTTCCGAGCTCTGAACGCTTCAATCGGCTGTCATGGGAAAAGGCCCCTGCGAATTCCGAGGAGTACTCGCTTGGCCTCATTGCTGGTGGCCTTGTCGATGGCAACATTGCGCTTTGGAATCCCAAGCCTCTGATCTGGTGAATTTTAGTTACCTTGAATTACAATTATGTTTCTCTTGTTGTTAACTGCATTGGATGATAGATGATATATGTTGTTGAATGTTGTTTATGGCTGAATTCTGATGATTTTATTGGTTCTGTATCGGATCAGTTAGAACTTGCAGATGATTTGTATCTCGTGAGAAATCAGAACTGTTTATTTGCTGATTGAGATGGACTTTGATTAGTTCTTTCAACCCTTAGTATTGAAAAAGTTTGAAATTTGAGTCTGTTGTAGCCAAATCCATCAATCCATGGCAAAATATGAGTCAGTTCCACTTTGGTTTCCAAATGGAGCAATATTGTATACATTTTACACTGTTCAATTCAGGCAGCCCAAAAACTAGTTCTTTCATTTCTTTGGTCATGAAATTTGTCATTATAAGCTAATTACAACTATGATGATGTGTTGCTTGATGGTTGTGGAGGCAGATATTGACTCAAATCTTACCTCATAGAGGACTTTTAGCTATCACTTAGACAATTTTCCAGTGCATTTTAATTTAATTACTTGCGATATGAGAATTTTTTATTTTATTTTTGGTAAAAATAAAACAAAGTACTGTTAGGGATGTCATGCTCTTTATGTGCATTATGATTTTGTTAGGAGCTTGTTTTGTATGACACTTGGAAGAACTCTAAAACACGCATAAAAGAAGATAACACTGAGCAGGAGCTACCTATAGTGAAAGCACATGCCTTATTACTGCAAAAGAATAAACAAATTATGATATTGGATACTTTTTTGATAAAAGAGAAACTCACTGTGGTAGAGTCCTTTGGGCCCACCCATCGGTGCCAAACTCAGGGTTAACCAGGCTTGCCCAAACGCTTGGCCCCCTCAGACATTAGGAGTAACTGCAGTTGATAGAATTTGAACCTGGGACCTTGGTTTACCATACCCTCCTTATTAACTGCGCTAGCCCATTAACAAATAATTATCTTTGTTGGTTTTGGCTTTTGCTTTTTGCCTCAGACATGTATACTGACTTTTTATTAATAAGTCTAATATAGAATGATAATGATGTTCGTCATTGTCAAATAGATGTCGACTTTATTTGTGGAAATTTGAGAATTTTATTACTATATTGATATTTTACCTGACTTTGCATATTCTGTCGTCCGGCAAATTGGATAATTTGAAGGACTTAAATGACAAAGGGGTGTTTGGTTCCACGCTGCATTGAAAAACCTATTGGATCTTATTAATCCAACATCTAAACCTGTAGCCAGCTTCAGAAATACTCTGGGATTTTACTGATTTTTTTATTAACTTTTTCTTTAAAGAGCACGAGGATATTATTGAACAGGAAGAAAATCTTATATGTTTGCTTGGGATTATATTTAATTCAAGATGCTTTTGCTCTCAGTAAGACTAAAACAATTTGTTATCTGGTATTGGGCAATATTGACTCGTGAAAGTCTTATAATACATTGAAGAACTGTTATAGGAGGAAATAGTCTGAGCTCTTAGAACTTTCTTGCACTTGCCAAAGTTGAACTGGTTTTGATATAGAGCCTTTTTTATAATCTTTAACTGGTATTCTATTATCATCTTCTAGTTTATCACTTTATTGAAACATTTTGAACTCCAGCAACATTCAATAATTGTAACTCGTTTTGTCTGATTTAGTGGTCTGATTGTGCATATGCATTTCTTTCCGAGATGCTTTATATGTGTTATTTGATTGGCCACTATAGTGTATAACATGCTTTTGATTTTCACTGCCATAACCGTGAAATGCTTGTGGTATTCTTTAGTTTGCATGCTCACGTTTAACTTTTTTTTCTAACCTTACTACCAATGGTTAATATTCTGCGGCTGCTCAATTTCTGTGATACATTTGACTACTATTTATGAGATTACTTTTTTGGCTCCAGTTCTGTCACCAGCAAAAAGGGTTCTGAGGCAAGTGAGAACGCTTTTGTCTCAAATCTTTCAAGACATAAAGGACCGGTAAGCTTCTGATGTCTATGTTTAGTATTTCATATGCATTTTCCTAAAGTACTGATGAGATGGTTGGTTGATTTGATTTTTTGTTCAGGTTCGTGGTTTGGAGTTTAATTCTCTTTCTCCCAACCTTCTTGCTTCTGGCGCTGATGAAGGTGATATTTGTATATGGGATTTATCAAAACCATCTGAGCCAACTCATTTTCCGCCCCTCAAGGTACGCATTTGTTAATAGCTCCAGCACCGATATTAATTCTTATAAACTTATTATGTGGAGAACTGGAAACATTATGCAACTTGTTTCTACATGTTTTTTCTAACGTAAAATGTTTGATAAGACTTTGTTAAATGCATGAGAGATTCATGCATGTATGTTTTGTGTGACTATGTATGATGACAAGCTGTATGTGTCAAATAATGGCAAATTGTAATTTTTGCGGTGGAACATATCGAAGAATCAAATAAAGAATTGGCTTTCTTCTGCAAAACAACTAAAAAAGCTGTGGTATTCCTTGGTATTCCAGAAGTGTTTCATTTATAATACCTTTGCAACCACATAAGGCAAATAGGAATCATAGGATTATGATAGAAAAGCCTTCAATTTTACTGGACACCACAAATTTTAAAGCAAGTATTAAGGTTTTTCCGGGCAAATAAAACCTCAATGTTGTAAAAGGTGCTAGGCCCCACACATGTGGCATTGTGGGGACTAGCATGTCCGTAGGGCCTGGGCAGAATTAGATGGGGTTAGACAGTCCAATTCAGGCAAGAAGCGGAGGCAGCCTGGCACCTAGGCGGAGCTAGAAGGGGACTTCTACAACACTGTAAACTCTTTGGTAATTATGTCCAGGCAATTATGGTAAAATCTGATACGTGGGTTGCCCAGAACTTTACTATGAGTGGCTCCGTTGATGCTGTACCTTTTGTGGATTATGACTGGCCATCGTGGTATGCAAACCGAGACTAAATCATCACAGTAAATGAATCACTTACGTAAAGTGGAAGGTCAGGGGTTTTATCTTCTTTGTTGGGGCAAAAGATATCTCAAGCTTGTCTTCCTTGGGTAGTAGTTCTTTTGAGGAGATATTTTGACCAACATTTGCTGTAAAGAAACCAAACAGATGATTAATAGATGTAATAGCAACCAGTTGGGTAATTAACTAAATTATAAAAGAGAACAACAATTCAAGAACGATTGCTTGGCAAATAGCAAAAGGTATACTTTCTGATGACAAGAATTGTTTGTCGAATGCTATTAGACATAAAGCATTTTCAACATCTGTTCATGAGATCATTCATTTCACAATCCCTACACAAATTCTGTTCACATTTCTCATTGGATCCATGAAGTGCTCCACCTCTTATGTATTACTTCATTACGCTTTTCTGCACTTATTGACATTTGTTGTTGTTAAATGGATAAATTTTCTGTCCAATGTTCTTCAACTTTACTGCCTTATCTGTTACTTTTGACTATCAAGATTGGGATGGGTTCGTAACATTTTCAGTCGTTACACAGGGTAGTGGATCTGCAACACAAGGAGAAATTTCATTTTTGTCCTGGAACAGCAAGGTTCAGCACATATTGGCATCCACTTCTTACAATGGGACAACTGGTGAGAAAGATGCCTTTCTATGATATTTGATGCATAATATATTTGATTCTTATATTATGCATTTTCTGTAATTTCAGTGGTGTGGGATCTGAAAAAGCAAAAGCCAGTTATAAGGTATACTGTTTACAGTTAAATGGATTTGAAGCTTGTTTCTTGTGCTCTGACTCGTTTACTGATTTTTAATATGTCCACCTTTGCAGTTTCTCAGATTCAATCAGAAGGAGGTGCTCTGTTTTGCAGTGGAATCCGGATGTTGCTACTCAGCTTGTCGTTGCATCAGACGAAGATAGTTCACCTTCTCTAAGGGTAATGGAATAATGGATACATCCGTCCTAGCTTATTATCACTGATTTTATTTCTCAAAAACCTGCTTAATTTATGACCGTTGGTGATTTCTCTTTGTGTTCTTTTCAGCTGTGGGATATGCGAAATATAATCACTCCAGTGAAAGAGTTTGTTGGACACACCAAGGGTATGCTACACGGCAGAGTTTCACTTCTAAAATTTGCAAATTTTATCGTAACTTTAGTTTTCAATATGCTTGTACTCAATCCTATCATCTCTATTTATCAATAAGATTACTTTATTATTGTTTGGACGTGGAAGTACAACCTTTCTAAGATGTAGAGCTTCCTGATGCTTTTAATTAACTATTCCAGTAACTTCTCCTTAGGTGATGGCTTGTTGTGCTTGTGATCACTTGTCAAAATATCAAATTCTTTTTGTACAAGAAATTTCAAATTCATATTCGTTTTCACCGACTGCTCAACTGATGGAAGCTAAATTCATTTACCTCTCAGGATATGTGACATTTTTCTTCTATTGTTTAGTTTTCGTGAACTGATTATGTTTATTATCGTTATATTTTTGATTTACTAATAATTTCATGTAAATGTTGGAATTTATTAATTTATACGACATCGTCATTGTAATAGGGGTGATTGCTATGTCATGGTGCCCTAGTGACAGCTCTTATCTACTTACCTGTGCCAAAGATAATCGGACTATTTGTTGGGACACAATATCTGGCGAGGTGAAATTTTTATTCCTTGCTTATGCCCTGGAACAGAGGTGTCATTACACCTGTTTGGATTTTCATTTTTCTTTCCAGTTATTTTTTGGGTTCTCCATTCTCTGAGTTGGCATTCTGACGCATGACGGTTTATGCGTGAATTGTTTTGCAGATTGTTGCTGAATTACCTGCTGGAACCAACTGGAATTTTGATGTTCACTGGTATTCTAAGATACCTGGCGTCATTTCAGCATCTTCATTTGATGGGAAAGTTGGCATCTATAATGTTGAGGTTATTCCTTTTTGCATGGACCTCCTGTTGGTTATTTAATTGCTGCGTTTTTGTGTAACTATTGATGCAGTAACGACTAAATTGTCAGAAAGATTTTCATTGACATCTTCATTTTTTGCTAACTTTGTTTTAGCTTCGTGAGTTTTCATTTAGTGCAAATCTATTAAATTTGCACCTGGTGTATCTCCAGCAACCATGTTATCCCTACAGTTAACTGCAGGCTATATATTGGTGTTCTTTGACCTGACGATGGATATTGACTTTTCTTTATGGTCATCCACAGACTCACATTCTCAAAATATGCCTAGCTGATTCTTCCACTCATCTGTTTACTAAATGCTTTGTGAAATTGTTGCAACAGTAATTCAAAATTCCAGAACTTGTTTGTTCTGCCCTTCTCTAGAGTTGCTGATAATCCAACAATTTTTTATTTGGTTCCTTATATAGTAATTCATTCTCTTTTCAACTGCAGGGTTTTGGACGATATGGTGTTGGGGAGTCTGATTTTGGAGCAGGTATCGTCATGATTTTTATATGGTAAACGAATTGTTGTCTGAGACATCTGTGGGGGAAGAACATGGAATTGATAATTGTTTTGGCAAAAACGTTTAATCATCCTTATAATGCATGGTTAGGTCATTGCATCCTTTCATAATTATATAGTGGTCTCCTTCTAAGTTTTTCACTTAATGTTCAGAGTTAATACCCTTTTATTTTGTCTCCTTCTAAGTTTTTCTTCACTGCCTTGTTTTATTTAATGAACTTTGATGTTTATGTAAACTTTGTGAGGTTAGATGTATTGCTTCGAAGATATATAAATAATTAATACGGTTCTTTTATTACAAGATTTTTCATTAGAGGATTAGAAAAGATGTCTAAAGATTCAAATACTTGTGATTTTCTCTTGGCACTTTTTCTACTCACCGGACATAGTTTGAAGAGGCAATTAAATGGGAGGGGGAACATAAGATAAATGTTTGTCCTCCCACTGTTAATTTGGTCTTTTGGTTTCTTACGTGTCATTTTCTCTATAGCACCTTTGAGGGCCCCGAAGTGGTACAAGCGGAAAGCTGGAGTTTCATTTGGTTTTGGTGGGAAGCTCGTCTCTTTTCACTCCGCTGAATCTCCTGCTGGATCTTCGGAGGTATACATATGGTATTCTAGAGTGTTGGTTCTTTTGGCATATTTTACACTTGCTGACCATCTTCTCTGTTCCAGGTTTATGTGCACAATTTAGTTACAGAACATGGTTTGATTAGTCGGTCTTCCGAATTTGAAGTTGCCATACAAAATGGAGACAGATCAGCTCTTAAAGTGTTGTGTGACAAGAAATCTCAAGAATCTGAGTAAGTATTCTTTGTTCCAGAGTTCATCCATCAAAGTAAATAGGTGTACAGATTCTACAGAAATATCATCAAACCTGTCATTTTTACCATTTATTCCGTGCTCAGATCTGAGGAGGAGAGGGAGACATGGGGCTTCATGAAGGTTATGTTCAATGAGGATGGGACTGCAAGGTCAAAGCTACTTTCCCATCTTGGTTTCAGTCTGCCTGCTGAAGAAAGTGATACTGTACAGAATGATGTCTCGGAGCAGGTAAATGCTCTTGGTCTTGATGAGAGCGAAACTATCAAAACAGGAGTTTCTGGGTACAGAGAGTCTGCCCTGCTAGCAACTGACAATGTGGAAGATTTCTTTAACAATCTTCCAAGTCCCAAAGCTGAGACGCCTACCGCAAACTCTAAGGCTGAAGCTGTTGTTGAAGACTCCGTAAAGGAATCCCATCAGGAAATTGATGGACATGAGGAGAGTGCAGATCCTTCATTTGATGATGCTGTCCAACGTGCTTTGGTTGTCGGTGACTACAAGGGGGCAGTTGCACAATGTATTTCTGCAAATAGATTAGCAGATGCTTTGGTCATTGCTCATGTTGGTGGTGCTAACTTGTGGGAAAGCACACGTGATCAGTACCTCAAGACAAGTAGATCCCCCTACCTGAAGGTGGTGAAAAACCATTTTTTTGATTGCCCAAGTGGTGAACCTGATCTTTTTTTGTGAAAAATGTCCATCTGTTATCACTGATTTTCCATAGTGATTCTTTGGTTGCTTCAGGTTGTTGCTGCAATGGTAAATAATGATCTGATGAGCATAGCAAACACTAGACCTCTGAAATCATGGAAGGAAACACTTGCTCTATTTTGTACTGTAAGTCTATTCTCTCTTAAAAAGCAAATTGAAGTTCGTAATGCTCCAAATGGTGGCTGCACCCAGTGCAAAAGATATAAGGATCATACTCTGTTTTTAATTCTTTGAAGACTTGAAGCCCCAATTCTTTCTGCTTGCTGGACGCACCTGCACTTTGTAAGATAGTAGTAGATGCTATATGTTACCAATGAGGGTCATATATGTAGATAAATTATGCTTTGGGATATATATAACATCTTTTGATGCAATCATAATGATTTAAATGACCATCTTGGAATACCTATTTGAATACTAAATTACCCAATCCAATAGTAAATACTGTTTGTTACGAAAGAGAGGTCATTTGTGTGGATTATGCTTTAGGATTTGATTTCATTTGATGCATAATGATTGAAGTAACCATTTTAAATCTTCATATGCTTTTCATATGTAGCAACTCCGAGGATTATACCAAATATTTATCTTGTCCAATTATTTATGGTTACTGTCAGTGTGAAATTTCATATGCTTCTTTGTGTTCATGTATTATATTGGAGCATATTTGAAGGATGAATGTGATACATGGTTCTTTGTTTCCCAGTGTTTGTGGTTCTAGCGGGGTGCATCTTGGTCTCTCTTTATTTCTAACCTCTGTTTGCTTATCCAGTTTGCACAGACAGATGAGTGGACTTTATTATGCGACACTCTTGCTGCCAGACTCATGGCTGCTGGTGATACTACTGCTGCAACACTATGTTATATATGTGCTGGAAATATTGACAAAACTGTAGAAATCTGGTCTAAGAATCTGTCATCAGAACATGATGGAAAGCCCTACGTAGACCGTCTCCAGGTAAACATGCATTGACTAAACTTGACCCAATAATGGTTTTTATGCTATGAGGACGATGGGCTTATATGTATTTGTTCAATCTTTTTAGGATTTAATGGAAAAGACTATTGTGTTTGCTTTAGCTACTGGGCAGAAGCGATTTAGTGCTTCATTGTGTAAATTGGTTGAGAAATATGCTGAGATATTAGCAAGTCAAGGGCTTTTAACTACAGCAATGGAGTACTTGAATCTTCTGGGGACTGAAGAATTGTCTACTGAACTTACTATCTTACGTGATCGTATTGCTCGGTCAACTGAACAAGGTGCGTTCTCATGCCATCTTGTTTGACATATGTTTTCCTTATGGTATTTGGCTGAAAAAATCTGCAATTAGAGTTTCTATTCCACACATACACTGCATTAACCAGATAGAAAAACACAAATGCTATGGATTGGGAATTTGCATTAGGTAGTTCACAAATTGCCAATTTTGGAAGCACAAAGGTGTTGAAAATATTTTATTGCTGTGAGACGCGTGCCACTGCTTTGCTCATTATTGAAGGTGTTGAAATAATACGTTCAGCATTATGAGTGGCATATCAATTTCTTGTAATTGATGTAACTTGATCGTGAGTATGGAACTAAGAATCTTATTACAGCATTTTAAGGTATTATGGAAGGAATATCTCCTAATATTTTTCCGAGTATAACAATTTGAGCGTAAGTTACAGTTGCATATGACCAACATCTTAAAAATTGGATGAGGAACTAAACAACCGTGCTTCAAACTAGATTGTTATTAAACCCTAATAGTTGCTCTCTAATTTTTGATTGGCACACTTACACGAGTTATTTCACACTTCCATAGTTCTACTTGAGTTTATTTCAATTGTGGAATCCCACACTTACGCGTACCAGTTTATAGGCTCGGTTATTTAGTCATTTGGTATCGTTATTTGATGGGTAGAGACAATAGAATGTGTCTATACTGTGCTGTGAATACATCTATTACAAATTTACTTCATACAGCTTAACAGAATGTGTCTATACTGTGCTGTGAATACATCTATTACAAATTTACTTCATACAGCTTAACCTTCTACGGGCTAAGCTTCATGTTCCCAAATTTGGTTGTTTTGTATAATTCCAGAGAAGGAGATTGAGAAGACAGTGACATATGAGAGTAGTCAATTACAAGCAGGACCTGTGTATGGTGATCAATCAAGTTATGGTGTTGTTGACACCACTCAACATTATTATCCGGTATATTTTTCCTACTTCTGGCAATTTCAAATGGTTGTGGTAGTTTTATGTTTTGTCATTTTAGATAATGTTCTTTTTTATCTTCCTCAGGATACTGCACAATCACATGTTCAACAAACCATTCCAGGTGGTCAATACAATGATAATTATCAGCAGCCATCTGCTGTTTCATACAGAAGGGCTTACAATGTTCCTCCCACATATCAACCAGCTCCACAGCCTAATACACCTCAGCCTGGCATATTCGTCCCTTCACCTGCAACTCCAGCTCCAATGGTGATGGTCCCTTGGTTTAGTTTGTATATTGATTTGATCTAAATGTTGGTTTGGGGCAGTGTGGCGATGTTAGTTATGATTAGAGTATAACTGTTTCCAACATCCTTGCAGGGAAATTTTGCTCCGCCTCCTGTTAACAATTCTCAGCCTCCTGCGAAATTTGTTCCTTCAAACCCCCCATTATTAAGAAATGCAGAGCAATATCAGCAGCCATCAACTTTGGGTTCACAGTTATATCCAGTATGCAAACCACTCTCTCTCTCTCTGTGTATATATGAAAGTTGCCCACCTGTCTGAGTTTGCATATTTTCTGTTATTTAGGGGGCTGCTAATCCTAATTATCAAGCTGGTCCTCCGGGGGTTTCTGCATATGGTGCTAACACATCCCAAGTTGGTCCAACTCCAGGGCAAATGATGCCCCAAGTCGTGGCTCCTACTCCACCATCTACAGGATTTATGCCAATTAGTAGTTCAGGGGTTCAAAGACCCGGGATGAATCCAGTGCAACCTCCGAGTCCCACCCACTCTGCTCCGGTGCAACCACCAGTTACTCCTGCTGCTCCCCCACCTACTGTGCAGACTGTTGATACTTCAAATGTACCTGGTAAACTTTCTTGTCCACTTAATTTAATCCTTTTGGGATTGCAGAAGCAGTTTATCAGAGAGCTGCAGATACCTGTGGGTTGCATGACATAAAAGGTTGATATTAGTAAGTAAAATATTATACATATGAAAAATGGATTAGTTAACAATATGTATGACATTGTTATGATTTGCTTTGTTTACTATGGTAGTTTGTTTGTTTGCTAGTTTTTTTCTGTTTAGGTTCAGTGGGATATGTGATTCCCATTCTTTGCAGCATAATCATTCAAAAATTACCAATATATCATAATTGTGCATTTTTCAGATGCATGTTGGATTCAGATGTCCTTGTTAAGTTGATTTTTGGTGTTAGTGGTTCATATCACGCAATACCAGTTGGGAAGAAAATTATGGCTTAAGCTAGGATGCAGAATATGTCCACCGTTAAGATTTACCTGCCAAGCATAAAGCCAGTGATTGGATTTTAATGATTTTTCGTATGAAACTTGGTTTTAGCTTCAAGATATAGATTGATGCTATAAACTGAACTCTTGAAGCCAGGCTACTGATAGATGCAAAATACTCTACCACACCTCTATTTTTTGTGATTGTTAAGTTATATAATTATTTATTTTATTTTATTTGTCTAAACAGCGTTATTCCATTCGTTCAGCTATCTGACATAACCATTTAAATCTGGTACAGCCCACCAGAAGCCTGTCATTGCAACTTTAACAAGACTTTTTAACGAGACAAGTGAAGCATTGGGAGGATCACGAGCAAATCCGGCTAAGAAGAGGGAAATAGAGGACAACTCAAAGAAGTTAGGTGCATTGTTTGCAAAACTCAATAGTGGAGACATCTCTAAAAACGCTGCAGAAAGGCTTGTGCAGCTCTGTCAGGCACTGGACAATGGTGATTTTGGCACCGCCCTTCAAATCCAGGTATACGATAAATCTCCTAGAGCTCTCTCTCCCCCCACCCCCCCGGATAGCATAACACTTCTACATTGTGATGTGCGACAGGTCCTCCTAACGACAAGTGATTGGGATGAATGCAACTTCTGGCTAGCAACACTGAAAAGGATGATCAAGACCAGACAGAATTTCCGATAAATAATCAAGCAACTCCTCGGGCAGAGCTTGTGATTTAGCTTGGATGTTTAGTTGTCGAATCATGTGCAAGTAACTTTTGTACACAAATTGATATCATGGGATAGCATGCAGGATCTTGTTTTACTCAGTTCTACTCTGCAACTGGACATCTTTTTGTTTTAATTTCATTGGATTCTTTAAGAACAGTCCGATAGGTGTTTGTGAGGGCTATGATAGTTACTTTTTTGCCAATTGTTCTCTACATAATATTTGTAGTCTTGAGATGTAAGTACACCTTAATTAAACTATGCACTGTTGTAATTTTTCTTCTACTTCAGGATTTTGAAATCACATTTTTTATTTTGGATTGCACATTAATTGATTGTTAGGATAATGAAAACAATTGGGCCTTTCTTATGGTAGTCATTCGTTGGGGCCCGCGTTTAAATATGATTTGATTAGATGAAAATCATAAGTGCATAATTATACACAGATAATAGAAAAAAACCTAAATTTTAAAAAGTAAATTGCGTATATGGTGAGATTGTTTTACAACTTTGGGCCGCTCATTACTTGTTTTGACATGAACTTTTGTTATTTTAAAATGCAACATTCTAAGCATGACAAAATCTACTGTCTACTTATATTGTATATATTCTTTTGTTAAAATATCCAATATTTACTATTTGTAATACTTCTATTTACCATTGAGGCCCAATATTCTTTTC
>JAUEKW010000008.1:912962-923565 GCA_032274785.1 Ajuga reptans
TATGAACCGAACCACGTAAAAGTGTTTTGCGTTGTTTCTTTTCAGTTGCAGTTTACAGGTGTGTAGAGGGTGTTGGAACACCTTGTGTATACCTGTGTTGGATTGACTTGTTTTTTAGCTTGCTTGTCTGTTTCTGGATTAACTCTTTGATCAAAAGAATAACAGTAAGAGGGACTCTTAATGAGGAAGGAGTAGACAAATATATGGATGCTGGTTTTGGAAGTTGTAGGTGAACTCTATATGCTTCCACGTGAAGTTGCAATGTCGTAGTTCTCAAGTTTTCTTTGAGTTCTGTTTGTCATTCTTCTCTAGAGCTTCGGAAACGTAGGCTACATTTTTGGCTTGTCCTTTTCATGTCTGACAGTTGGTTCATATTTGGGCAGATTGCTGTAGGTAGAATTTTTGGTGGCTCATTTCAACAGTGATAGGAACTTTGAGAGAAAAGGGTCTTACTTTTCACCTTTCTTGATACTTGGCAATTCTTTTAGCACCTACCCTAAGTATGGAAATCCCATACATATACTACTCCCGGAGAGATTGCCATCTTAGTGGAATATTTCTTGTTGTTATGCCCATGAAAATTGTTGGTCGGACTTGTCCTTCGACTTATATTTATATTCTTTGCTACTAGTGGGGTTCGAAATTGTATGCCTTCGATTTCAACAGAAGTAGCCAATTGTAAGACGTGCTCACATGACTGGCTCAAATGGTGCATAAAATTGCTAATGAAGTTGGATTTAGTAGGGAGTCGATTCTAGTCTCTCAAATTGAAAAGAAAGAACAAAACTTTTTATAAATGCTCACATGACTGTTCAAGGGTGCATAAAATTGCTAATGCAGTTGGATTTAGTATCGTGGTCGGTTCTAGTCTCGCAAACTGAAAATAAAGAACAAAATATTTTGCTAAACTCAGTTCTATTCAAGTCACTTTAAAGGTGCCTCGTGACTGCTTTGTTAATCGTAAATTATTACTTTTTATCTATATGTATCTAATTTTGAGTTTTATAGCATACAATTCGGTCTCCACTTTGCAGTATTCATTGTTTGGGTCAATATCAACCATTGGAGCTATGTTTGGAGCAATTTTTAGTGGGAAAGTAGCAGATCTCTTAGGAAGAAAAGGAGTAAGGCACCATTTATTTCCACTTTTTCCCCAAAAGAAAATCAGCACCAGCATTCTTACGATTCTTTGATGTCTCTTGCAATAACTAATCAAATAATGCAGGCAATGGGGTTCGCGGAGTTGTTTAATGTTGTTGGATGGTCTGCAATGGCTTTTTCCAAGGTAGTTGCTTCCATCTTTTGCTTGAGCTTTTCTTTCGTCACTGACAAGCCTATATCCTGATACAATGTTTTCATGATTGTATTTGCTGAATATTGTCGATAGTTTATTAATTTCTTCAAAGCATCTCTCTGATTTTTGCTCTGGCATTTTATTTGGTGATTGACAATCCTACATTTTTGTGTCATACAACAAACTTGAAGATGATTGAAGTTGGAGGGGAATGGAGTGATATAAAAGTTTCTTTAACAGCTAATTCTAACTAATTCAGTCACTTGCAGAAGTTATGTAGAAGTTCTGAAAAAAAAAATGTTCTAATCTAACTAATTCGTGTATCGTATTGATCTGTTATACTTAAACTGTGAGAATATTGAACATGTTGAGTTACCTTGCCATATATATGTGAATTAGAACTGATGTTCATTTCATAGTTAAACCAGTATTAATTTGAGTAAATGGGCATATGACTGTTGAGGCCTGCACTTATCAGATCTATCACCTTGAGAAGAGTTTAATGTTATTACATGTTAAATTTATCCAGAAAGATAATGAGAGGATGGATACCAGTTTACTTGAACAAGCACTATGTTAGTAATGAAACAACAAGATATGCAGAATCGTATTCATTCATGTTCAACTACTATCCTGATCTCTTTTATGCTTCTAATGAGAGATATGTAAGAAAGATAATGAGAAGGTCCACTGAAAATCTGGAGTCTTCTATGAGAATTCCTCTCATTCAGCACTGTCTCACTGTTTGTTAACAGAATGTTTGGTGGCTTGATATCGGGAGGCTATCAACTGGATTTGGAATCGGACTTCTGTCATACGTGGTACATGGGGTTCCTTTCAAGATGCTTTGGATACATATTTTGATCTTTAAACGTTTTGAGCCTTGTAAATGAATAGGTACCTGTATATATAGCAGAAATCACACCTAAGAATCTCCGAGGAGCATTTACTGCAGCAAACCAGGTAACGAAAATTTCTCTTTGCTTTGTAGTAAATAAATTTTTTTGTGCATAGACCCTAAGACAG
This sequence comes from Ajuga reptans, assembly GCA_032274785.1. NCBI lineage: Eukaryota > Viridiplantae > Streptophyta > Magnoliopsida > Lamiales > Lamiaceae > Ajuga > Ajuga reptans. Next base: position 915,283 of record JAUEKW010000008.1, read on the forward strand.
TGCTTCCAATGCTTTAGCTGATGATATGTTGTGGTGCCTCCGTAATGTTTATTGTTGGTAATTTCATCAGCTGGCGCCTCTTGGCTTTAATAGGTAATCTAGTTTCCAGAAACAGTCTATAAGAAATCTTTTATTTAATTGAAAGATAAGAGGTGTTGACTTCGTTTCAGGAGCTATTCCATGCCTAGTACAGCTTCTGGGCCTCTTCTTTATTCCAGAGTCACCACGATGGCTAGTAAGATCATAAAGAATGTTCTTGAAGTTCGGTAAAAGCAAATGTTCTGGAACGTTTTTGATCAGTCGTGCTCATTTTTTATACAGGCTAAGGTTGGTCAATGGGATGGTAGTAAAGCATCTTTGGTACGCCTTCGGGGGGAGAACGCCAATATTTTCGAAGAAGCAGCTGAAATCAGAGTGAATATTCTAAATTCCAGTTGGTGGATGTATATAGGCAATCTTCTTTCCTACTCTAATTATATGAATCAGATGGATTTATACACGGGGCGCTTTACAGGATTACACAAGAACTCTGGAACAACTCAAGGACTCCAGAATGATAGACTTGTTCCAAAGAAAATATGCTCACTCTCTTATAGTGAGGCTACTTTTTTCTCTCTTTTTTATAATGTGAAAATACAACTTTGTGACTTGAAAAGATGAAAAGTAATCGTACATAATCAGGTAGGAGTAGGGTTGATGGTCTTGCAACAATTTGGAGGCGTCAATGCAATTGCGTACTATGCAAGTGCGATATTTTCGTCAGCAGGTAAACTAGTTCTTTCTAAGTGATTCAAATGACTAATATATCACTAATAGATAGGCAGTAGATACTCACTATCACTGGATTATGACAGGTTTCTCAAATAGAGTTGGAACAACAGCAATGGTTGTTGTTCAGGTTAATAGACTCGAAGATTTCTTTCATCTGCATTATTGTTAGACCCACTCCTCAAAACATTCCCATTTTCCAGGTCCCGATGACTGTTATAGGAACAGTCTTGATGGATAAATCTGGAAGGCGACCACTGCTACTGGTAATTACTTAAGAAGGCCTCTAAGAAAAGGGATTTACCCTCCTGGCTTCTTTTATGAATTCTTTAAAAAAAAATCTTTTTAATTTTGTTATGGGGTCTATAAAAGATAACATGGTCTGCTGTAGGTCTCGGTGACGGGAACTTGCTTGGGATGCTTGTTTATAGGACTATCATTCTTATTACAGGTTTTGCTTATATACAAATCTGATTTGCTCTCAATACATTAAATTCTGGAGATCCATTTGTGTTTGTCCCTGTTCAGGACCATAAGCTTTGGGATTCCAGTCCATTTCTAGCACTCGGCGGGGTCTTGGTAATGCAACCATTTGCAAAATATTTCAATGCTTCTAAACTTTTAGCACAAGTTCATTTTGTTTTGCTATAATTTAAAAAACTGACATGCAAGAAAAGCTAAGACGGAGTTGTCTGTTGTACTTGCATCAGATATTTACAGGATCATTCTCCTTAGGCATGGGAGGCATTCCTTGGGTTATAATGTCTGAGGTACATAATGTCTAAGATTTCTTGTCGAATTAAACTTCTTGTTTTGGTCAATTGAATAAAGATACAACCTTTTATGATCCTCTCTGTTTATTTGTTGGTTTTATTCAATCACGTTTACCTCTTACGCATTTTTGTCATAATAGCATTATAGGAATTTGAAACATGACCCTATTTTCGGGACAGAATACAAAAGAAGGAAGAGAAAATTAGAAACATGAATCTTTGTTGCGCACTGTATCTCAATCTCACTGTGTGTGATTCTTTCAGATATTCCCAATAAATGTGAAAGGTTACGCTGGAAGCATGGTGACAGTGGTGAACTGGTTGGGTTCTTGGATTATAACGTATTCGTTCAACTTTCTAGCGCAGTGGAGCTCTGCAGGTGATTAATTTGCTCACTTCTTCTAATTCTACTTCATAACTCCTGATTTTCTAACACCTAACTGGAATGGAGATCAAAATTCTAACTCGCGCGTGTTTTTATGACAGGCACTTTCTTTGCGTTTGCAACCGTATGTGGCTTCACTATCATCTTCATTGCGAAGCTGGTTCCGGAAACCAAGGGCCGGACACTGGAGGAAATACAAGCATCCTTGGGGCGGCAAAGTAGTGTTTAATTAATCCAAAAACTTAGTGTTTTGATGGAATTCAACTATAATCATAAGCCATGTCTTGAGGTTCATTTTTCCTTAGGAAATCTTAAACGTAGTACTGTCCTACTTCACGATTTGGGGGGACTTGCTTGTATTTTCCAAACACTGGAATGACACAGAAGTTACAAAATTTTCTTAAATATCCAGATTTTGCAGTCCGGAGTCTCTGTTACACTAAGTGTTACATCATCTGTTACACGACACGTGTTAATTAATGACATCTAGTGACATCATCTAATACATGTGTTATTTGGTGAACATAGTGAAACACAAGATGAAATACCATTATGTAACAGGTGATCCCATGCCCAGATTTTGGGCTTAAATTTCTTATTTTCTGGAAAAATAAATTTTATATGTTAATTTTGAATTTTTATTCTATTTTTAATATTTTTCTGGGTTTATTTTTATTGTAGACAATCTAAAATTAAATTTTAATTAAATTTCTTATTTTTATTTCTAGAATCTTTTGCCTTTTTCTCCTTTTTCTAATTTTCTAGTTTTTCTTATTTTTAATTTAAAAAATTCTTAAATTATTTAGCCACATCAGCCAATAAAAAAAAATGATGTCATCTTAGCAATTATCGGAAGGTTAACCGGCTGCAGACGGTCATAGGACCAATTTAATTTTGAAACATAAAGGATAAATCTAAAAAACATAAAATTAAAGGATAGAAATCAAAATGTCTGCAACATAACGAACGAAAAAAACTATTTGAATAATATATTGGGTTATTATCTTGGGATGGACGAAAAAAGAAAATGTAGACCCCACCTTTATGGGATGATAAAATAGTACTATTAAACAAGATTAATAATTTTATGACGGAATCTTAATCAAAGAATTGGAAATTTCTTTTATTGTCTATATAGATTAATTGCTAAATCATAATTTTAGGTAGTGCTAGTACAAAATGCAATGTTTAAGATATAAATTGAAACTGAAAAAGAAAAAGAAAAAGAAAAGGTCAAAGAAAGTTTGTTTTGACTAAAAAAAAAAAAAAGGAAAAAAAGGAAGATTCCTCTGTTTTTATGACAAGGAGGCCCCTTCACACCTGCACCTTATCCTTAAATATAAGCTGAGACAAGTTTGTTTTTAGATATTTTCTCATTTTGTCCTGACTTACAATCTATCTATCTTTATTCTTCTTCCCTAATGCCAAAAACCATCTTCAATTTGCTGATTACTCCCATCAATCTGTACAAGCAAGCAAGGCACTTCAAGAATTTGTGTGTGTGTGTTTTGTTTTTGTAATAAATTACATGGCAGCCTTATCAATTGGGCCATTATGCAACTACAAACAGAAGCCATTTGTTGTTGTGAGAAGCAGAAGTGATCACAGATGGGTTTGCTGCCAAAGGAAGAAAGAAGGAAAGGAAGGATCGATGTTGCAGAAGATAGTGGTTGGTGTGGAGAAGGTTAGGAAGGGAGTGGAGGAGAATATGAGTCCAAAAAAGAAGGGTGATTGGAAAGACATAACTCTGATGAGCCTATCATTTGCTGTTTATGTTTATATGTCACAGAAGATTGTTTGTGCTTACTGTGCTTGGATGTCCATGCCTAGATTCTGATCATGTCTGCTTTAATATATCTATCTGTAAACTTCCTATTTCTAATTATAGCTAATTCATGTTGATTCATACCAACATTTTTCTCTGTGTATGTGGATCAATTAAAACTACAGCTCCCCTTCTCAATTCTTTTTATGGATACGATTTTCTTTAAACAACAAACCAAGCTTTTGACTATCCAATTTTTTAATCACCTTCATGCACATGGTATTTCTAATGTTTCTCATCTAGCACAGTTTCACCGCATTATTTCTAATGCAAATATTACTTGTTCCAATTCAAATTGAACTCACATGAGAGTTGATGCTGATACGACGCAATAACACTCGACTCGCGTGGGCTATGACACTCAGGCTCGGTTGAGTGACACAACCAAGATTTAAAGTTGACATACTGATAAACCATGTATGCATTTAAAACATTTGGACAAAATCAGTCCATAATTATGCAACTAAAGTAGAACTTCACCTCCAAGAATTAGCAACCAGGGATTTATTAGTATATAGAAATACAATTGAAGACAGTACAATGAGCAACAGAAACAAGTGCACAGGTACAGGGTTACATAGTCATATCTTACTCTTAAGCAATACCACTCACTTCACATGTAAATCTCTCTCTCTCACCAAACATTAGTCGTCCTTCTGCCTCTCTCCTTTGAAAAGGCGATTAAACAACGACAACAACCACTGCCAAAACAAAATCAGCCAATTTTTTGGTTTGGGTTTGGGATCTGGCTTTTGTCCAAACAATCCCTTGTAAAGCTCCTTTTGTTTCTGATAAACAGCTTTGTCATGTTCTGCAAGCAAACGCAACTCTTTCGCTATTGCTTTGTCTTCTGGGGAGTATTTTCGTGCCTTAACAAAATCTTCGCGGGCAGCATCTGTCTGCCCGAGTTCTGCTCTAGCTTTCCCACGTCGGAACAGGGCTTTGACATTGTTCTCATCTTCTACCAACACCTGTAATGCGTTGTAGTGCATTTTAAGACTTGCACAATTGTGGGGTTCGAATATCCAAGGACAAAAAAAAAATAGCTTATTGAATCTTCTGGTGAGCTATATGCAGAAATATTTTACTACATGGGGGAATCAAAGGGTCAGTCATAGAAATGTAATATTTAGCAACATGGAATATTTTATTAAAAAAAAAGAAAGTTAAAACAAGAAACCAGCTTATGGCTTTGATCCAAAGAAGAGAATGCACCAGATAAGGAAGTAACTCAAATGATCTTTTACTTACATCATGCAGGTATGACCTTTATCTTATCTTTGATCTTATTTTCTTGTCATAAATTCGTCAGAGACACGTCATCCAAAGGCTAGGCAAGTATCAGATTTCTACAGATCTTTCAATAATGATTACCTAACTAATGCATAAAACTTATGTTCTAACTCAAACGTCTAGATATGCTTAATCTGAGAGTGGAAATTTTAGTTTCTACGCAGATTTACAACTTAAACGGAAATGTTTTCCTTTTGACAAGGCTATGTTTGAAGAGGGAAGATAGAGATCGTCACAAATTTTTAAGAAATTTTTATTTCATTCTAAAGGAAGTATACTGCAGTAAACGTATTTTTCTTGCTGAAGTGCCTTCCTACTGAAGCTTGAGAAGAGGTGCATTCAGTAACAGCAAAGGTAAGAGAAAATATAACACCAAAATTCTATACGTACAATCCCACATTGTGCAATCGCTTCATCATAACGCTTCAGCTTTATCAGGCATGCTGCCATGTTGAGGTGACAAGGATTTTTTACTGCCAAAGCCATATCACGGTACTTCCCGAACAACTGGAACATGAAGTCATCTCCGAGATATGCTATGGCCTAGAGCACAAAACTATTGTCATTAAATAAATGAATCTAAATGTAATAAAACAATTTGCACAACAGAAATTCTCTGCTACCATTTCATACTGTTGCATTGCTTCCTCCAGTTTTTCCTCCTTGAATAATTCATTTCCATCCATCTTTCTTCTGTCTGCCGCACTGATCCTCTCCTCTACTGTCATGTCACCACGAGCTTTCCCCTTTAAAATATTATCAAGCACTAAAATTATTAACTTGTTCTCATGAATATATGTACATAAAATTTCAATTACTCACTTCTTTGGTTTCATCAAAACCAATCAATTCCACTTCATATACGATATCTGCCATTGGAGGGACATTGGGAAAAGAAAAGCTTCCTTCTTTTCCATACCCTAGTTCCCAACCAACATGTAACAGTGCACGTTCACCAGATTGCATGCTGGAAATGGCAATAGCCAGCCCAGTCAGTTCGGTTTTCTCTGTAGCGAAGAGTAATTGAACCAATATTACATTTCCACAAAACAAAATCCAGGTTATGTATAAAAGTTGTAAGACCGAAAGGCCAACAATCAACCATCTAAATTAAGGTTTTCCTGCAAAGGTGAAGCATAATTCTACAAACTGCTGTCATGAAATAGATCATAGATGTGATGTTGTAGTCTCATATGGTGACCGTGGAAATAAGAATGCAAACCTTTGCCTATGACAAGCTCAACGGGTTGCTGTTCATGCCATGTATCTTCAAATTTGTGCAGGGTGCTTTCAGTCCATGCCCTATAATGCACTACCAGGAAAAAGAAAAAAAAATTAAATAAGAAAACATAAAACGTAAAACAAAAACTAAAATCCGATACCAATTATCCTTCCACATAAATACATTTTTTTACCAGCTTCTCCTGGAGAACTTATATCCATGAGCATGAGTTAAATGAGAGGTCAATCAAGATCAGATTTCATGGGCACACATTTCTCTTGCTGATTCTAGTAATGCAGAGATTACCAACCTAATACACTTCCATGGTAAAATCAGATTGCAACAAAATTTTATATTCAGGATCTAACTTATCTTACATTTCGTAATTACACAAAGATCATGTTTATCACAGCAGCATTTGGAACAAAAATGATTTGGGTACAAATGTTATATCCAGAGAGTTGAATGCATGTAGGGGTAACTTCAGCAAAAGTTTCACATATGTTAATGTAACTACGTTTATAAGACAGACCACTTATTAAGTCAGTGCCTTTTTAAGTGGCACTTGCTAACCAGAAAATGAAGAAAAACAAATCATCATTTAAGAAAGGCTTTGGTTAACTATGAATAACACAAGCAAAAAAATTTCAAAACTAACGTATGCTAGCACATGTTGTCTAGTGCCTTGAGTTCGGAAATGCCAGTCTCATAACTTGAAGGCATTGATATAGAAAGAAAATGAAGTTAAAAGTGCAGCGAATGAACTTCGAATCGTAGATATGATCAGATACAGTACACATAATGCATGCATTCTGTCAATGGCCTCACCGAAGCAAGTTGAATATTTTGATGGTTTTTGGCCATGACCTTCCTTGATAATTTGTTTCGTCACTTTTTCATGGAGAACCTCCACCATGGAATCTACTTTAGGGGGAATGCTTTCATTTTGAGGAGGTTCCCCATGCACAACTGAGACACCTTCTGTAACAATATCATCATCTCCATCTCGATCTGCAAAAGACAAATGTTCTATCACTGCATAAGGTTTCTAATCCTAAAATTATAGAAATTTTGAATTGTTGATCCACTAAAAGATGTATTTGGAAATCATCCTTTATAGGCAGATTTTGCAGAAGACAAGACAACACATTCTTAAGGCATCATATACTCCAATAAAATTACAAAAAACAAATACATTGGTTGCAAAAATCACCTAATTCCTCTACAGTATCTAAGGCAGCTTAAGTTAGACAATCACCTGAAGGTGGGCTCTGCTGCTCGTCCAATTCCACCATTACTCAACTCCTTGATGGTTTCTAGAATATCACACAACACAAATATAAAATTGAATAAACAATTACTTAAATAGCATATGTAAATTGAGCACTATACAAGATTGTTCAGTAATATTTAAACTACAACTGTTGGTTTCGATCAAATGAGTTACTCAGAAGCTACAGATTGCAAAACGAAGAACATGTTAAACGACAAATTAGTAATCATTAAGAAGCAAAACCGGATTCTATAAACGAAACGGGATGATAATGGGGATTAGAGCTTAGTAATTGAGCAAATGCTTACTGTAATCGGTAGAATCTCTTGAAGCAATAAGCGCAAGATTCAACTTTTGGGTTGGTTGATGCTTCAAGTGATCGAAGAAGACTCTGTACGAGCTGCAGTTTCAAACGATGCCGTTTTGTTTTCTTTTTACCTTTCTTTTGTTTTCTCTTTTCTTCTCCTGAACGGTACCGTTTCCCTTTTCTTTCCTTTTTCAGTTTTAACTTCTATTTCCTTTTGATTTTCTTTTCTTTTTTTTCTTTTTTTTCTTTTTTTTTTTAACGAGAAACACCCTTTGCGGGTGGGCGATTAAGACACGGTCCCCAACCTGTACATAATCACATTAAAGTAAAAAGGAGTCCAACATACAAAGATGGGGGCCAAAAGTGCCCAACGCTCTCAAATAAATATGATGTCCTCCCATCCCGACCAACTGACAGATCATGGTGGTCGGAAGGAG
>JAUEKW010000008.1:923665-936618 GCA_032274785.1 Ajuga reptans
TTAGTCAAGTTTAATAGTTTATATACCGAAGTGCAAAACTGCTAATAGTTTGGCGGCAAAATTGTAATTATCCCTTATTAAACTGAATCCTAAAACTTCATATTCAATGTCGAAATTGTTATGCGATTTGGTGATTATACTTTTCTTTCAAATAATTTTGAAATTTAATTTTAATTTTTAGGTTTACTTAAGTATTGTTCTGAAATTTCTACATTAAAACATGCAAATTTATTTAAATTTAAATTATTGTATGGTTAAAATATAAAAAGTTTAGGCCATGCGATCCCATCCAGCTGAACATTTAAGAATGATCGGAAGCTCGGTTGATCTGGTCGAATATTCTTGAAATGTTTGATTGATTTCAGTCTAACAAAATTAACTTTTTTTTTTATAATAAAAGTAACTCATGACTCGAATTTTTTTGCACAAACCCATCATATCTAATTGTTTGCTACCTTAGATAACATTATTTTCTGCTCTATTTCCATAAAACTGTTTAAGTAACAAGCAAAGTTCTTTTCTCCAATACAGAATTCACATTTTTCTGCCAAGGCAAAAGAACAAAATGCAAATAAGTATAATTACCCCTAAACACAATCGAATTTTTATTTTAGTATTTAACAATAATATATTTTGCTTTAAAATTTACATAATGAATGATCATATTAACCTCTTATAACATAAGTGAACAAAATCCTCACACCAAGAAAGTACAAACGTACTACATTGCTTGAGCGGACACACCATATACAACACACTTTTCGTATACTTGGTGGAATCTGGCATATTTTAACCGAATCCTTCGTGTGGGTTCGACAAACCCTTGTAAGGAATCCAGATCAACGCAAAGGACTATACAACCTCCGAAGCTATAGATGTATATATGTATGTATATACGCTTTTCCGTGTGCTTTTTCCAAGATTTTGTACCTCACTACACAAATAAATATCAACCACCTGCAGCCTTCAAGAAGTTGTCAAAAGGACTTGAAGCTGGCAAATGAAAGAAGTCAGCATCGTTTTTTACTTCGACAGCACAACTCATGGGAACACTAGTAGTCGATGGTGTCTGCGCAAAAAAAGAAAACAGAAAAAAATTTCAAAATAAAAAGGGCACTGATAGTGTTCTTATTTTCAGTATCATGTGGAGAAGGCATAGTCACTCGCTCTAATTGTTATATGCCAACAGACGAACTGGAAATTAATCGATATTCTTCTTGACAACGTAAATGAAGGTATAACTCTCTAAAAACCATCAAAATGTTTGTCTGGCCTATTTTATTTTTTTATTTAACTTATTCAATCATATGTAACTTATTCGCGAAATTAAAATTTATAATTTTTTTACTAGGGCTATAAACGAGACATTTTTGGTCAAGAAAACTTTTTTAAAAGAGGACTCTCACATGGGACTGAGGGAGTTTATGTTAAATATAAAAGATAACATGCTTGGCCCATCCGTAAAACCGACCCTACATATTGGTGGTGAGGCTTTAATTGTTCACTTCTAAATGCTACGGACATCAAGAAACTTATTCATGGACAGGGGTATATGGATCAACAATTGACAAAGTAAATAGGCAAATGTATAAAAAGTACAACTCACTGTCAAATATCCAGGCTCAGGACATGAAGAAGGCAGCATATCGTGTGACTCGGTGCTGTCCTGACTGGACGAACTCGGACTGTCAGGACTGAATGGGGCAGCCAAGAAATTGGACATGGCTTGCTGCTTTCCAATCTGAAGAGCCTCACAGTGGCTTGCCATGTCCTTGAATGGAAGGTCAGAAGGGGCAAAGGACTGAAGGCGCCCAACCTCTTTGGTTGTCTCCGACACCTGGAGCAATATCACCCTCAGTTACTTCAGAATAATAAGCACTCCGCAAAAGCACAAAGCTGCTTACGGCCACTTTATCTAAATTGTTCTGAAAAATAATTAGCATGCATAAAAGTTTCTGCCTCTGCAAGTTCAGTCCCATGAGTTCATAAAGCTAATTCATGATATTCATCAGCAGCACTTTTCGACGAAAGACTGAATCAGTGATGAATCTGCTTGATCCTTCTTTTGAAGGAAACATCCGAATTCGAGCATCTCCAAAGACTTGATAGACTTACAGGTTTATTTAGTCTATGGTTCAATAATACTAGTTCCACAAACACCAAGCAAGAACCAGAGACCCTAAAAATCTCCCAACCCTTTCTCTGTAAGACAACTCGCCCTAAATTTGGGAGCATCAAACTACGTATTCATCTAAAGCCAGATTACCCATATAATGACACAAGTTGCTATAACCTCACAATGGGATAAAACTAGAGTGAGCAAGTCCCCCTAGTCTAAAAGCCACACGAACTGGCATGAACATACCTGTAATAAGGCATCCTTGACTCTTACAAACATATTGGTTACTATCTTACTCTGCCGTGCTCTCTAGATAAGGAACCAAGGATAAAACAAAAATCTCAGGAGCACATTACAAGAAAAAGTCAAAAGAAGGTTAAAAGAATATAGTTAAGGCCGGAAATGCCAGAGGCATGCTCCATTTCAAGCAAGATGGAAAAGTATCAAGTCGTAGTAGTTCAAAAACCTCAACATCAATGTACCACCTTTGGGAATGGACGGTTAACAAAAAAAAGCATTTTGATAAGATCCACCAGCATTTTAAGTAATGGGGCATGGTATTGGGGTAAAACTAAAGGATATCAACTAACTACATACAAAATGTGAACCAAATAAACACGCCAACATACCATATCCATAAATTGGTCGACACTTAGTAGACTGGGACTCTCCAAAGTCACCAGGGAGCAAGATTCTGCTTGACTTCCAAATGAATCTGTAGGATAATCATCACTTATCGAAAAAACTGAATGGTCAACCTGCATAAACAATATGGGCAAGGATATATAATTTTGAATGAGTAAATCAAACAGAAAGTAGTACAGACTTAAGAACTACCTCACAGGAACCAAGTTGATAGATTTTCCCAGGAGTTTCAGTGACCAACTGAGCTCCCAGAGGGCAAATATCGTCGGGAATAAAATCTTTAAGCATTTGTTCCATTAAATTGGATAGGTCAGCCTGCACATGGATTGCAAAATTTTGAAGAGACTACATAACTATCCGACATAGATACTGTTACTCCAATCAGGTTATTGAGAAAGCAAATAAATAAATAAAGAACATCGGATACCTTCCCCAGATCTTTCAAAATCATGGAAGCAAAAAATTCTGGAGATTGTTCGTCAGTAATATTTATTGCTGATAATGACTTTAATGCAGCTTCATTATCTTCATTAGACCCATAACTCCTGACCATGTCGCCTGCAACTATTTTCTGACCTACAGCCTGCAGTTTGTTGTCATCTACCAACCGGAGAAAGGGATCAACCTGTTAAGGATCATTAGTTAGACAGCAATAACACTTCACAAATTCGCCAAGATGATAAAAATTTATCAAAGGCTGCAGAAAGCAGGTCGCAAATATGCTGTTGCACCTACTATTTCATCCCTTAAGACAGTCTTGGCATGAGTGACAAGAGAGAGAAAATTGTAGGCTTTTGATAAGAAAATGATCATTGATGTAGCCAAGGTGAAAATAGACCTGCGATGAGATGGTTGAAGTGGACCTACAAAAATGAGTCATATTATGTATTAAGTTTAAGATAACAAGAAAATTTAGGAATCATAAAGTTTACAGTTATAATATTCTGAACCACATCACAATACATGATACACAAGTACAAAATACAGGCAGAATCCACAGAATCTATTATGTGTTAAGTTTAAGATAACAAGAAAATATAGGAATCATAAAGTTTACAGTTATAATCTTCTGCATCACATCATAATACATAATACACAAGTATAAAATACAGGCCGAATCCAGAAAATCTATTATGTATGTCCTTCATATGTCTACTGGTTCTCCTTAATAAAGCCATTCTAGCAATGAATATTACTAAACAAAAAATCATCCAAATTAAACATTTTTTTCCGACTGTATCTCGAATACAGAATATGGGTAAGAAGTGTTCATTAGAACATTGACCGAAGCTCTCAAGCTCATTAGAAAGGAATCACCGAACCTGTACTATGATGACCCTGGAGAAGGTCGAAGTAAAACTAATGCAATACAAACACCAAATAAAGGAATTCGTCGAAGTGCGGGTCAATAGTACACTTGTGGGCTCTTCATTACAAAATCGTAAATGCAGGAAGGAAGATATATATATATATATATTTAAGGCATAGTTCAGAAATTGGAACTGACCTCCTCGAAGAGATACACTCCTTAGGGAAAATGCTAGCTGAAAACTTTGAACGAGGATATCATTACTCGATTTCTGAGACCAACAGAAAGTAATCATCAGAAAAAATGCAAACATAATCATAATGGAAGAGTAACAACATAGATAGCTGATCCAGGCGAAAATGCAAAATGCTTGCAAGTAACGTGGAGACTGCAACAATGGAATAGGTGCATCCATAAAGAATCAAGAGAATAAAACAGCAAGGGTGAAACCAGATGATGAAAAGCACAGCGAGCTACTTTGTGGGAAAAAAACTGTCATATATGCGCTCTGGTTTGAGGGGGAGCATGGAAAACTAACAAGTGAAATTTAATAATACTAGGTCAGTTTTGTGTTATGACTGAAACATCTCCAAAAGCAAACCTACGGAACCTTCCATTCAGTATTTAAGGAAGATTAATCTAAAACTTACTACAATATTAAATAAGTTGTGTAGTGATAGCATCTGACCTCAGCAATGCAGCAGCTATAAGGACCGGTTTTATCTTTGCAAGTTATTCAAAAACTAACCGACAGATTAAGCCTTGTTATGAAATATATCCTAACAATCAAATGTATAACAGCATGCTAATGTGTACATTGAACGTCGTATGATGTTTATAATGCATGTGTGAACTTATAAAATTGTGGTTTCCTAAGTTTTCAAATATTTCTTTACCTAACTGTATATATGAGTGTGTGTATGTGTATATGCACATATATTGAATCAACTGAACCCAAAAACTAGTTCAAGATGATACAATTAGAACTACACTATAGAGGAAAAAAAACAGAATAAGGTAATCTTGGAATATTGTACATAGAGATTACCTTGTTTCGTGAAAATATCACCACCAAGCTGTAAGTATTAGCAATAGCTTCATAGTTTTCAGGAGTATTCGAGTGAGAGAGTGCCTGTACCCAGATTGAAGAGAGCAAGAGACTGATTTGTCCAGTTTTCAACTTTAGAGATATTCCTTTCTGCAAAAATGCATAGAGTTGTTACCAAGTGCCGTTCACTGTTTTTCTTAAAAGAATTCAAATAGCTTTCAGATACCAGTTCCTTCTCCATATTCCCCAAAGTTGAAGGAAGTGAAGGCCTTTTGATACTGATCTTTCGACTGTAGCTGGATGCCAGTCGCGTCAACAAGGATTGGTCTTTGGGCTTTCCTTCTGTACCTTTTAAGATGTCAGGAGCAGCTTGATCTACAATAGTTTGAGACGAGCTGAGCTGTCTCCTTAATTTCTCAAACAGAGCAGCAGAAGAAGAAAATGCAGAAGTAGATCTAGAAAGTGTCCTCTCTAAATCGGCAAGGTTTTGGCTGGTGGAGGCAGTATAAGGGCAAACAGACGATGGAACAAGTACGACTGAAAATATGCGATGGGCTCCCAGCCTTATTTCATGGTCTGAACTGGTCATTGCGACAAGTATTTGGTGGAATAGTGCTTCAGGAAAAGCCTACGGCAATAAAGTAACTATATAAGCATGGTTTAGAGTAAAGTCCAATCCACTATGAGAAGTAATGCTATTTCTGAAATGGCAAGATCCATGCCTTGTTTTGATACAATATATTTGGTAAAAATGCAACAATCTGAGCGACACGGTAGACAGCTGCAATGGTGTTTCTAGCCATGACTGATATACTTGAAATGGTCTCCAACATCACGGCCATCACATCCAGAATGGGCCCAGCATCTCCAACCTGCCACAAAAAAACAATATTCCTTCAGGCTCTCTTCTATGACCTCTGATTAGATTGAGTTTCCTCATTTGTGTGTGTGTGTGTGTTTCATTTGGAATTGTCATGTTTTAATGTGGTCAAAATATCAGTTCCACTACAGGCCAGCTTCCTGAAGCCTGAAGCAATAACATATTGTCCATACTGCCTATACATAGTGTAACTGGTTAAGGATAGATAGGAAACCTTATATGACAACTGAACAAGACACTCGTCAATGACTGCACGAAACTTCCTATTCCACTGAATTATTTCATCTCCCAGTTGAGAGTCATCAAGAGAACAATGAATGCTTTTCCTCAAATGCCTCATCATGTCAGTAAAAGCTCCAACAATCTTCACAGATGGCTGGGCCTTTGTTACTCGAGCCAAGGAGATAGCAACTTGAACTATATCTATCTGCATATTGGGGTTTTTAAGAACATTCTTATGATCAAGATGCTTAATCACGGAAGACAGCAAGTGATGAGTGTTCTCCCCTGCAAGGTCATTATAACCAGAAAAAATGAACTCGAAAGAAAATGATGAAAAAGAAGGCCGATTTCCCCTAAATTTTATTCAAAATTAAGTAGCTAAGAAAAGTTGCAGACCAGAAGTTTCCAAGGTTGTCTGCATCTCCAGCAATACATGAAGGGCAAGTCCATTATCAGGAGACCACAGATTGCTCTGATCAAAGTAACAAAATAAGGCCTCGACAACACGCCGCACAGTAGTAGCCTCTCTAGCTAACTTTGCCATGTTATGCAAGCAGACTCTTGACCAGAATTTACAGCTTTGATTATCTGTTCTGTTTACATTAAATAATTGATAAGAAAGTGGCAAAAAGATGAGGACCATCGAAACAAAAGCATGACTCAAGGGGTATAGTCCCAGATAGAGGAATTACATGGCATAATAGTCTCGTTCATTAACAATCTTCCTCCAAGAAACATCCCTTCTCAAGACATCTGATGTTAACGGGGTTTGGCTATCAACTTTATCCTCTTCTGGATCACAATTGTTCTGGGTACCCTGATCATAACTGTCTTGACAATTGTCCAAGACAGCAGAGACGACCTGATCTTTTGATAAACAAGACAAAATTATGGAGCAGAAAAATCGCGGATACATACCTTGATAAAAATATAAAAAATATTATGTCTGATATGTCAAGCTCAGAACTAGTTTTAACTTTTAACACATAGAAATAAATTACTCCCTCCCATAAAAGAGAGTCCTGTACCAGAAACAAATTTTACTCTTATTTTAGAACAAAAATTGTTTCTGATACAGGACTCCTTTTATGGGACAAAGGAAGTATTAAAGAAAGAAGTGAGCACAAGCAGGCAAGCAATGTACCTCTTCTTCCAGATATATCCAATGTAATGCAAAACCCATCAGTAAGGGAGGATGCAAATTCCAAAATACCAAGCACAAAAAGTTCTTTACAGATTACAATCAGATTTATCATCTTCCAGAGGAACTAATACTGCTCTTCATAAGTTATGATGCCATAGAGACCCAAAAGGAACCAGCGACAGGTCTTAATGGATAATATCATAGCTACGCATACGAGATGAAACACAAAGCAACGTACGTGTAACATGTTGTCAGACAAGGTATATACTAACACTTCCCTTAGACACAATAGTCACTGTTAAATAGTTACTAAAAGAGGCTCATAAACCAGATATAATGGAACAGAAAGTTAGGAACGCCTAGACGTTCACACAACTCCAAGGGCTTGCGACAATTTTCGTCATTCAGTAGTGATAGCATATAAATAAAACTAGGAAAGAACTTACATTGTCAAAATCCGTTGATATGTGACTGAATTCACCCATCAGCCAAATCTGCAATCAAAAGATTCAGGAAAAGTATCATCCAATTCAATTTATTTTAGCATATAAAACTAGAATAATAAAATTAACACTTGAATATGAGGTCATCAGAAGAATGGCAGACCACTCAATCATATAACACAATAAAAAACAATTTTCAAGGGGAACCTTATGAATCCCTGACAGAATTAATGTTTGGAACCAGTCAAGGTCCTCAAGGATGTGATAAACAACAAAAGAAAAGCAAGCTGAGAACCGTCCTGGCAAATATTATTAAACAGAAGTACCAAAACAAACCAACTATTTAGGTTCATTTTTAGCTCAGGAGTGAACACAGTTGACAAGCTGCATGCAACATTAACAAACCACTACAAAAGAATAAACATTAATTTAACTAAAATTCTCATTTTGCTCATATCATGGCAAAATGGTAAGAGACTGGCATGAGCACAATGACTTTAGGCAAGGTACAAGATTTAGAGGTTCAATATGCAATTGAAAGTTAAATTTACTATTTAAAGGCATCTTCACTTCATATAATATTTGAACATATGTTCATGGGACAAATATTAAAGAACAATACCCTTCTTTCCTTTATTGAAATCCACAAAAAGTATGATGTCTCAATAAAGCGGTTTACTCTATGAAATTCCCTCACTTTAAGTATGCGTTGCGACTGGCACTAATTTGTAACTGCTACTTTGATCATATAATTATGTAAAGATGCACAATTATATAACCTGTTTTGTTTAAAGATTCCAATTAAAAACTGGGGCATTCAAGAATGGATGCAGGGAGTACTTGATAAACTTGAACACATTCTAAACTCAATATAAATTGATAAGCAAGTCTCTAAACATGGTATTAGAAAAAACAAAAATAAAAAGTGCCCTACTAAGAACAAAGAAATGGAGAGCGTTGATATAGCAAACCATTCCCTAGTCAACATAAAACTCTTCCAAGATAATCATTTCTTTGCTAGCTGCATCTTATTGGCCAACTGAGGGTATACACAACAACAGAAGCTTACCATAGAAGAGAGAGCTTGAAGCCCAGCACAACGTAGACGAAGTGTCCTCTCATCATCTCCCATTTCTTGAGCCAGAAGACAGAGTTTCGGAATCAAACTCTCCAAGTTAAACACATAGGTACCATCCTTCTAAACAAAGAAATAATATTCCATCAGCTGAGTCATCCAAATGCAGATATTGCTGACGGAGGAATGATGAAAAGTACCTGGTTATTTATAAAGTCAAAAAGAGCTGTGCAGCCAATGACTCGCATTTCATCAGCCCTTGTTTGCTCAAGCAAAATGTGTATAATACTGAGAAAACTACCAGCAAACAGTGGCCTGCCAGAAAATACATGAAGGTATAATCCAAACGTAAGGTGTACATGAAATCTTCAAAAAAAATGAAGTGAGGAATATATTGTATTATACTCTTAAGTTGTGAATACTACACCCACAAAGTAGACGCTCAAACTCTAGAACATATATGAGATCCTTTAATACACATCATGAATATAATTTTTCACAATATGGTTACCTTTACTTCTTTTTCTTAAATGATGATGATGCATTTTCTTGATTATAGAGAAATAAGACGAAACCTATTAGCATAAACATTTTCATGAAAAAATAGCACAGAATTGACTATCTTCAAACTAGAAAGGCCCAGGTACCTGCACCCATATACAATGGACTTCCCTTTCAGAAAGAGAAAAAAAAAAAAAAAAAAACATATGTGAAATCTATGAAGCTGTAGCACAAACATAAAGAAGTCTTATTTCAAGGGACTGTGATGTACATAGAACATTACCTCTTGCAATAGACAAAATTCAATATCCAGGAAGCAGATAATGTTGTCATTATTTGCTTCACATTATGGTCCAAAACTTGTAAAACGGTCAAATTACTAATAACAATTGCTGAAAAAAGTGATTCAAAGCTATCAAATTGAGCCCCTGTGGCACTAGTTGTGCATCCAGATTTGTTTTAGAACCCTTTCCCAACAGGAACATATAATATGACGACAATAGATTCATAATTGCCTTGGTCAATTTACTGCCTCAGTCTTAAAAATAAATTAAAGAATGTCGTAATGCCAATTATAGACCAGTAACCACAAACTCGGACCACTGGGCAACAACTCAACTGAAGAGAAAAAGGATAACTGAACTCACATTTGCTGCTGGCAAGATATGATCAACTTCCGATAGATACATATGACAACTTTTACACAATGTATGTTTTCATTTCTCAGTTCCCGATAACACCTTTCCTCAAGTAAACTTGTAATCTGGTCAATAAACCATGATCAGTTGGTAGTTGTTTCTTAAAGAGAAGATTTGGCAGCCATTAAGAACATAAAACATTCCAATTGTAAAATGAGAAAGGCAAAGAAACCTAGAATGAACTCTGTATAACTAAAAAAAAATGAATACATTCTAAAGTGGACCAACAAATATTATTTTGTTCAAGGGAAGAAATGCATAGAAATATTGCAGTGGCAAGGTAACAATGACAGTGTAAGCATGGAAAACTAACAATCATATAATTCAAGCATCCTAACCTTGGGTACTCGAAGAGGATTTTTTGAAGCATATTCACACAATTTACTGATTTTTCGATCATTAGGTTCTTCCTGCTGTCAAAAGTAAGAAGAACAATAAGTAAGATAACAACCAGATATCTTCAAATGATATGTCTCTATAAGACAAGATCCCAAACCAATAAAGATATGAATCTTGTTTAGGTACCTACTACAATATCTGCTTAACTCACTTCTCTTTTGTTGATCATTCTTTTTGTTCCATGAATCTTTTGTAATTATTCTCTCTTCATAATAGACACTCCCTCCGTCCCATAATAAAAGTCATGTTTGAAAAGGTACAGCTTTTATTTTTTGGCTAATTTGATGAAGGTAAAACTCTATGAAAACCATCATTGTCACTTACACGGCTTATTTTATTTTTTTATTTGACTTATTTAATCATATATAATTAATTCGTGATATCAAAATTTCAAAATTTTACTTTGACTAATAAAACATGATATTGAATTTTGAAACAAGACTCTCATTGTGAGACGAAGGGAGTATATTAAAACACAACACGCTAACATTTTTTTTCTTTTCTAACATATGAAATCACAAGTGCATTTCGTCAAAAATACCAAAATAACAACTAATCCTTTATGAAACTATGTGGGGTTGGCTATATAGATCATTTGTTGATAGAAACACATGTTCTCATTTATATTTAAATTTAAGTAAAGCATGTCTTTTGTTAATAGATTAATTCCAATGCTTTCAGATCTTCCCCTTCACCTATTCTACACCGTATTGAGGCATATAAATGGCCTCCACCCACAAGTCCAAACTATCTTAAAAGTGCCTCAATTATTTTCTCAAGTATTGGGGCAAGCCCCAAGTTCATCCTAATGCATTCATTGTTTATTCTATCAAATCTAGTATAAGAAATTTATCAGAGGCTACAACTTGGAGCCTCTAAAGCAGAGCCCTGTGTAATGAAGGGCACAACTGCCATTTTCTTCAAAAGCAGATAAAGCACTACTGCTTGTTGAAACAAAGCCAGATTTCTAATTTAAGATAAATTTCATTGACCAACCAAAAATGAGCAGAAGATTAGCAATGTGTTTTGAGTAGGAGATTCAAATTGAAATACTAACTCTTTACTCAAAGAACAGATCTGTCTTATTGAGCCGGAACACCTTCCCAGGAATCCCAGCAGAAACTTTTCTTGAAACATGCATGAGTTTAGAGATTCTAAAGACTTCTCTAACCTTCCGATTTCATATATTTGTAGGAAAAATTCTTCAGATGATATTCTGAAGTTTGCTAACAAACCAAGTATAATTTTGATCACACAAATTTCCACATATGTGCTTTTTAAATATTGTGGCCGCAAATAAGACCTATTATCAAACTTCACAACCCGACCCCACGGTCACATACGAGTAGTACCAGAAAATGAAAAACTCTCAGCTATGGGGTCAACTGGCAAACTCGACTAGATATCTCGGAAGACCAAAGTAAGAGAGACTATGGTGGTCAAATGCATAACTAGGGAACGAAAAACGATAAGTGAAATCTAAAGTGAATCATTAATCCAAGAAAATAATTGTGATGTGTATTTCATCCTAGTAAGTTGGTGTAATACTGTTGCTATTTCATGTATCAAAATCTCAAAGGCCGCTTCTGCTCCTAAGAAACATTAGAAACTTCCCGTCATTCATATCTTTCAACAAATCAAAGAGAGATCCAGGATGTCAAGAAAAAAATAGAGCTACCCCAGACAACATATCAAAAAACAGAAAAAACAGAAAAATATCAAAGTTGCAATCTACGATGATAAGAAGTCGTAAACTGCGTCTTTTTCTAACAAGAATAACTGGATCGAATATTCATATAATATACAAAAGATGGAACAAACCATATTTTTAGGAAATATATCTGCCAACAGGTTCTTGTACCGCTTAACAGGGTGCCGCGATCGGGGCCGCATTGCGGGGCAACAGACGCAGAGGCTGTCACAAATCGGCATCATTTTTGGCATCTCAACAATTTACCTCTCAGCCCTTTCAAGAAAATTATACCCCTCGATTCCTGATCATACGCGCCGGAAACTCCAGAACAGATTCAGGACAATGGTTATGTATTTCTGAATTTGATACCAAATCGCTTTCGATTTGGATGATCAATAGAGGGAGAGGGAAAGTGGTTGAAATTGAGATTGGGACTAGAGAGGGGATTTGAATTAGGGATTGAATTGAGGAAATGAGGAAGAAAACGGTGAAAAGAGTCGGAGGGTCTGAATGACCTCCAACTTCTCCAAAGTCCAAACGGTAAAATGAGGGACTTTCAATAAATTGTTGGTTTCCGATTTCATATCCTGTTTTTTGCATGGCCAACATGTACAGGGGTTGAAAAATATTTTTATTAATAAAAATAAATAAATAATTTATGAGGAATTCTAGGGTGCACCTGGGGTACCGGTACACCTGAAGCTTTTACCTACTATTGTAGGTAACTAATAGGTAATATTGATTTTATCTTTTCAATTAAAGCACCTTATATTTATG
>JAUEKW010000008.1:955776-974916 GCA_032274785.1 Ajuga reptans
GACCCAAACATATAAATAATCTTAAACGACGTTGTTTCGAATATTTTTTTTTTTTAAAAAGGAAAACAACCGCCTAGGCGGTGATTAATGTCAAAACCGCTCAAGGATACCGATTTGCTCAAAATCGGATCGGGCGACGGCCGTCTAGACCGTTTTTTGCAACAGTGAGTTTACACAAGGCAGCCTCTCAAAAATTAGTGAGCCGCAAGTCTGGAATCTCGATTATAAAAATTTAAAATAGTGGATGAGCAGGTGACAGCGACCCACTTGAGTTGGTGCAGAAAGAATGTCGATGATGCAGAGATTTTATTACAGGATATGAACAGTGAGTGGAATTAAGCAGCAGCTACTTTTCTTGGACGGTTTGCACACTGAATTATTATACTATGCACCATTGAAGCCGACCAATCCCATTTCAGGAATGCCTTTTCTGACTCTCCAGAAATTAAATAACATAAAGTCACAATGTTACCATTACCTGGCCTTTTTTTCTTTCACCCATTAATTGTTAAAATTATGGCTATGTTTGATTGCGGCTGGAAAAATCGAGGTACTGTTGGCTGGGATAAATAAGTTGGGGCTAAATAGAGAGAAGAGAGAGAGATCTGACTTTTTAATGTCCCCAACCTTACACATGTCAAACATCACCACGTTGCCCCCAACGTCAACCGGCTGAGGACAACCCTAATAAAGCATAACCTATATTTTTTGTATCCACTGTTTAAAAAAACATGTTCTTATTTACTTTTAAAAGTTCATGATATGTTATTTCGAATCTCAACCACATGTCTTGATGTTCATAACATAAATGTGTGTTTTTTTCATAATTTATCAATGATTTGGTAATGGAGTGAAAGTATTAACTAATTTAACTGTGCTTTTTGGATTTGATATTCTAATTGTACTTTGAAGAAGCACTTTATGAATGATTATTTCTATTTCCTTTTAATAAAGCTAGTGGTGGAAATTTAGGCAGCCCCGCCCTACGGGCCAATGTTATATGTCGAGTTGGTATGGGCCAAAATTTCATTAGACTAAAAGTTAGTGAGTAAAGCTCGACCCAACTCTCTATAATATACTATGATTTTCGACTGACATGTCGAATTGGGGTTGTTTGGTCCAGTGGTACCTCGGACCATGATTTATATGGCCCAACCTATCGAGCCGGATCAATTTTGTCACCTCTAGATAAACCCCCCCACCCCACCTCACCCCTAGTACTTGATTTTCACTATAAACTTATGGTTGAGTATCGGCATATAGTATTTTTTATTTTGGATTACACTGTTTTAAGCGCACATCACTTATTAATTAGTGACATTGTTTAATATGTTATATATCTCATGTGACCAAAAGTATGTTTTAAAATTCAATGTCTCGTTTGAGTAAAGAATTGAACATTTTAATTTCATAAAAATGTTACTTATGATTGAGCAAGCCAAATTAAAAAATAAAATAAATTATATATGTGCAAATTGATGGTTTTAGGAAAATTGTACTACCATTTAATCAAACAAAAATAAAAAAATTATATATTTATGAAACAAGACTCTCGTTATAAAATGGAAGGGAGTGGTATATATGGTGAAACAGAAATAAGAAATGAGTCACGAGACAAAACAGAAGATCTGCAAAGGGAAATAGAACGTATAATTGAAGTAAGTTCGTTTCCAAATTCTCAAGGGACCTTTTAGCAAATAGCTAAGTGATCAATTCGTCTCTATTTCTAAGAAAATGAGGTTGATTTGAATGAGGAATTTGTCTATTTCCGAGCAATATTTTTATGGTCTGAACACTTATACAAGATCGTCTAACCGATTTCTTTACATAAGATGAGGGTTACTTTTATCATAAAAAATAATACTTTTAACGTGAACAATATTAGAGACTTTCAGTTCAGATTTTAGCAAATTAGTAGATAGTGAGTTTCCCTAGACATGCTTTTACTTACAAAATACTGGTGATACTTGTAATACCAAGCAACAACATGCAAGGGTACAAATGGAATGATACAGAAGAACACATTACAGCAACGGCGAAGCTAGAAGGTTCGTCGAGAAGATGAAGGACTCATAGAGCAAGGAAAGGACACTGCTTCCTAGCATGTTCAGGAATTAACTTCACCAAAGTCTCCACCGGGACACCCTTCAACTCTAAATATTAAGAATGCAACAATATAAGACAATGTTCAACACAAGAAATAAGAATAAAAGAGAATAATGGCGGAAACTTGTACCGTGAGGCTTAAAGTTGAACAATGGAGGAAGGAAACGCCCGTTGGGCAAATGAGTGTTGGGATCACGCAGCTCATCAAAGAAAGGATGGGTTAAGACATCCAACTGCAATGCAAATGTCATTTTTACTGGGAAACAACTAGTATAACTCTCATAAAATAAAAGACACAAAGTCACATCTCTATAACCTACTCGATAAAATGATAGTTTCTACTATATAATTATTTTTCATGGTCCACACTTGGAGGTAATTCAACTGCACAAAAAAGAAAAGAAAAAAAAAATGAACTCACAGCCGAACAGCGTAGATTAGGAGAGTACTGTAGCAATCTTGAAACAAGATCAACAGCTTCAGGAGGCATGCGCTTTTGGAATATCTGGTGCAGATTAAAATAGACGTGGTGAATGCTAGTGAAAAGAGAAGCGATTAAACACATATATTAATAAATACCTTGTGCCATGGATGGGCTTTAATTTGTGGAAACTTGAACTCAGTATAATTTGGATTCATACATTTTATTTCCTCCCTAGTTGGAGTACCCAAAACCTAAAAACAATATCAGAGTAATCAGCTGAAAGCAGAAACAATAACAACTGAAATTCATTTAACTGCCCCCAGCCGCCCCTTTTTTTCCGTTGAAATATTGAAAAACTGACAAATGGGACTCCCCTACAAGTACTCAGACAGACTGACAGAGAGAGAGAACCTTGATGATCTGAACAAGCTGGTCTACACCACTCTCACCGGGAAACAAAGGCTGAAAAGAAAGGCCACAAATAATGCACATTAGGAGGGGGAATTTCTTTTGCTGTTGTCAGGAAAGAATCCATTACACATTAAAGGGAAAAGGCAACACCAATGTCATTCTTACAAATACAAAAGGAATACAATGACTACCTGTCCAAGCAGTAGCTCGGCGAGCACACACCCAGCAGACCAGATGTCAATAGAAGTAGTATACTCTGTAGCTCCAAAAATGAGCTCGGGTGCTCTGTAATACCTTGAGCAGATATAAGAAATATTGGGCTCCCCTTTGACCTACCAATAATTGTAGCTTAAGAACCAAGATCCCACTTAAACAGAGCATCTCTTATTAAAAAAAATTTTACATACCAAAACTTTGGCACTTCCAAAATCACATAATTTAACCTGGTGGGTATGCGGATTCACCTGCATAATTCATAAATCATCACTATATAGTATAAATCATCACCAAATTTAAACAAATTTCAAGTTCCAATCCACAAGTGAAACATTTAATTCTTTCACAAAGCAAATTATTGGTGAAATCCACTATTAATTCCAAAACAAGGCAAGCAAGATTATACATGAACACATTTTATACTGCTAGCAGCTGATAATGATTACCACAGTGATAACAGTGCCTTCTGTTTTGGTTCCTTGAAAAGATAAAAGGTTCACTGGTCTGGATCTTCTGGACAAATTAAATAAACTTCTGACTGAATCTCCAATATCTTTAACATTAATTTAAAGTTCAAATGAGTAAAGTAATCATATCCCTACTCCTAGACTGGACACTGCCAAACCAGAGAACTTGCACTGGAGCACCAACCAATGGCTTCACATGTTACAGCAAGAAAAATAAAAAAAATGATACAACAAAGATGGGCACACGCACATAAGTAACCAGTGCCAAGCATCTGACGTAGTCCTATACCCATGTAAGTATACACTGGCGTCAAAACTTTTTCAGTAAGACAAAAGAAGTAGGGACACAATTAGAAGAAGAAGAATTGAGACGAACATACCAACAAATTTTGAGGCTTTATGTCCCTGTGACACACTCGAATACTGCCATGGATGTAAGACAATGCTCTGAAAATCTGTCCAAAAGAAAAAAATAATAACTGAAGTTTCTAGTAATATCAGTCTCCTAGACAGTTCAGATACATTAATGTTAACATACAGGAGCTAAGCAGCAAAAGAAAATATCAGATCCCTCCAAAACTAGTACTATAAAAAATTCCTGCCCCACAAGTAATGACGTTAAAATTGAGCATGTCGTATACTCAAGGTAATATTCCATTCTCCTTGACGATATCTCGTCAGGAATGAGAAAGATTTGACACCAAAAGAATCCAAATGCACCATTAAGCATGATGTGTAACAGATGCTATTCCAAAGGGGCTTGAAAAGGCTTCGGAAATACATGAGCTCAAATTGAGAATGAAGTCAACTAAGATGTAAAACAACAATTAACAATTGAAGAAATAGAACATGATAAGCATCAATGGATGTTATCCAGGAGAACCATAATGCACAGGGCACATAGAAACTCAGCAAGGGGACTAACAATGACAAAATACCTGGTAAGTGTAGAGCTTCACATAAATCAGTGGCATCCTCTGGTTCAACTTGTTATAGTGTTTGATCACACGATGAATAGTTTCAGGGACGTACTCAAGTACCAAGTTAAGATATAGTTCATCCTTTTCAGTCGTTGAGAAGAAGCAATGCTTCAACGAAACAACATTTGGATGGTCAAGAAGACGCATGGTTTGTAATTCTCGGTTCTTGTACCTCTTGTCCTGAAAAACCTTCTTAATTGCAACTGTTTCACCAGTCTCTAAACATTTAGCCTGGATAACCAGAGAGGTCGACATAACAACACTGACAAGTGAATTCAACTAAAAGATACATAATACATTCCAATCCTTCAATGGAAAAGAAAATACAAGCTATTACCTGGAACACTACTCCAAATGATCCTTGCCCGACAGTACGTTCAGCCATGTAGCTAATTGTCTGAGAATATACCCCGAAATAAAACACAATGAATGAAAATCCTTATACAAGTTAAGATCATACAAAAGTATCCCCTTTACGCACATGCAAATGATTTTGTATACAGCACCTCCACCTACAATAAACACATATATTTCTCTTTCTTTCTACAGGAAACACGTACATATTTTTCTCCCTTAAGGTTGGCCGCGTTTATGCAACAAATTTGCAGAAGAAAATATTTTTATAGTTATATTCTGCATTGACCTTTTCCTGAGTTCTACAACGGTCCAATTGTGAAAATTGTAAATTGTGCGATTCTTCACAACAATGGGTTCCTTCTTTCCCTCAATTAAAACAAACACAGTCAGCATCCCATATGCTGCATGCATATCCTATAACTTATTAATTACACAGGCTTTCACGAAAAAAAAAACATTATCAGAGCCAACAAACAAAGATTAATGATAAAAAGCCTCGCTTCCAGATCCTACCTTTACTGTGTTTTTTCCTGTTCACAAGTTTTACTTTCTAGAATACTTTCCTTTTTTCCTTTCCCCAGTTGGATTTTAATTTTTTTTGTTTTTTCATGCGTTGTGGTGGCATATGAAGCAAATAGTAAAAAATATTGAACACAGGATATACACATTACCTGCTTCGGCTGACCATTTCTACCACCAGTAGTTGTCACAATTATGTGGCCTGTCTCAGTCCCATTACCATCCACAACAGTTGCTTCGATTTCCTAAAAGGATAGAATATTTGTCTACAGACTATACCAAACCACACATAACATTTTACCAAAGAAAAGCAGTACCTCATCGATGATGCACATACCTTGTCATCTCGGATTTTCATGTTATTCATCTCCTCAGGCAAACTCTCAACCCCTACAGCATGGCTACCCGCGTCCTTTAAGCCACATGCAGGTGCTGTACCCACTGAAGCCATTTCCAAAATAACTAGCTGATTTTATTACATCAATAAATCAGTCACCTATAGAAACAATTAAAAGTTTCTCCATCGTTAAAACGACATTGTGACCAGAATACATTTAAACTTGGGATAATTACATATCCTTCAAATAAACTAGAGAGCAAGTACAACATGTAAAATGTTAAGGTGGAGAGCTGGATTTATAAATTATAAAAATCCCACACATGATGATAAAATCCAAAAAGAAATACAAGAAGGTTGGCAAACATCCTTTGGGCCATTACTAAGATAACAAAATAGAGTGTTGCCACTGAGTGCTAACATATACTAATACAATCTCCTCGGCTAACCAACCGCATATACACACACAAAATACAGGGGGGTAATCCCCTCCATCTTCTCCAACGTCAAACAGGCAAGTGCATTATTCTGTACATGCATAAATATGTCGAACCAAGTATCTCTTAATGCACAAATCATATCCTTTATCCAATTATTTAGGTTGCAGAATCAAAGTAACTGGCTTTTCAACTATATGATAGTGCTTTAAAATTCAAAATGAACAAGTCTTTTGAAATGATTACATGATACCATAACCAACTTCAGATATCCACACAGTAGAAATCAAGAAAAAACCTTCCATATCTTCTTCCCACTGCTGGAAGGTGACTATATGACAAAATTGACACTCTTAAAATGATATAAGTTGCATTGTTGCAGTACAGAAAACGGACTAAGTGGATCAAAGTTGCATCAGACAGCACTAACGCAGTGCTGGATTTCAACCAGCACACACATGGAATATCCTTTGCCATCACTTGCAAACAAATAGCTTATTTCGCGTACATTGATTTATGATGCCTTTGTCATTGTCAACAGTATAAACAAGTTAAGAAGTCTTCTGCTTCATCTTGAGGGAGGAAAGATGAGAAAAACATGCTGGCAGGCTAAGTGCTAGAAGGGATGTAAATTTAGAGTTAGATGTAACAAGTACAACGACAAAGTCGGTGTGAAGTGCTATTAAGCATTTCTAATTTGGTAATCATATACTATGGCAAGATTTATAGCTGTGATTACAATAAAAGAACGCACCGGTATAGCAAAATCAAACTAGAGGTCCACCAAACTGATATCATCATATCAAAACGGGGAAAATGTTCATAACTAGAATATAGGAAAAAGGTAGAAAATAACATAATTTCCTGAGAAGATTCAACAAAACGATTCTTAGATCCACCTCATGGAATACACCCAACCCCTACTCAGAAGGAACATCATGATAAATCTACATAGCGCACCAAATTCATAAAAAAGAAAAATGTAAACCGACTGAAAATTGTGAGCAATTCAGAAAAAAGAACAAAGAAATAAGAAAACCTACCGATGAAATCAGAATGTTCGACAGGAGGCGAAGAACGCACCGAAGATCATCGGTGGCTGAGTCTGACGATGAAGTAGTGGCCAAAATTATAAGACACCGTCACCCGTAGAGAGAGAAAATCTGCCACAAATTGACGAGAGGGGTGAAAAGAAAAGCGATGCAGAGAATAGAGGAGAGAGAAAAACATAAGATGTTTACTATTGGCTTCCAAAAAACAATTCCAACACTATCAACACATGACACGTGTATAAAGTGACATTATGGTGATATCACAAACAAGTATGTGTCACTTATTGGTGGAGTTGGAATAGGAGATGGAATACCGTTTGGAATA
Organism: Ajuga reptans; assembly: GCA_032274785.1. NCBI lineage: Eukaryota > Viridiplantae > Streptophyta > Magnoliopsida > Lamiales > Lamiaceae > Ajuga > Ajuga reptans. The sequence goes on from JAUEKW010000008.1 coordinate 963,408, forward strand.
GGAGATCTCATCTGCATTTTATTTAGGTTATGTTTGACTGTGGCTGAGGAAGGCTGATGTACTGTTAGCTGATGTATGTAAGTTGGGAGTAAATAGAGAATAAAGAGAAACATATCTTTTCAATTACAAATATAAGAGAGAAAAATTAAAAAATACGCAACTGTCAACCTACCCCAATCAAATAATGCCCCTAACCTTACACATATCAAACATCATCACGTTGCCTCCAACGTCAACTGGCTGGGGATAACCCCAATCAAACATAGCCTTAGTTTTTAATATATTATTATATTATTATTATCGAGTAGTTCATACTTCATACACTACCTTTTTTTTCCTAACTTTATTTCTATTGACACCATAATTTCCTCTCGTTATACTATATACTTTCTCCTTTATTACTATTATAATCAGATTATAATCGATCTCGTTCTGTTAGTATGTGCCTAACACACTAGATTTATTCCACTAGTTAAACATGGATAACTTCTCATTCAACAAGAATGTGCCACCAATTAATGGTTGAGATCACAGATTCTAACCTCGATTCCCCTATACTTACTCAAAAAAAAAATAATAAAAAATAAAATAAAAAAATAATAATAGTAATAATAATAAAAATAATAATAAGAAGAAGAATAATGTGGCACACACACTCAGCCTTGTTCAATAAATATGTGCGGAATTAGCTCGAATTTTTCTTTCTTGGCAATGTTTTTCGGAGCAAGTGTGGAGCTTATCCACAAATCCATTGTACCAACACAACCGTCGCAGTCGTCGCTCATGCTGACCTCTAAAATCTACAAAACACCTCACACACGCATACACTATATAACACTCTTCACACGCACACTATATAACACTCTAGACACACTTCACATACTACAATCACTTTCATTATCATCATCTTCTAAAAAAATGAGATGAAAAAATGGTCATACAATTCAAATCCACTAATCCGAATTCAAATATCCAAACTTGAAATAAGTGGATTTTCATATACAAGGATATTAAATCAACTTATTTAAAATTACATTGATTTCCAAATCCATTCATCCAAACGCAACCTTAATGTTTCATCTTTTGTTACTCCAACTGTCAAGAGATGAGAATTCTTATTTATTTCAAAAGTCAACATCTATTTCATTAGTTCCAATAAGAAAATAAAAAAATTTAAATTATTAATAAGGTACATGTGATTGCATAAGTCATATAAGAAAACGTGTTAATAGTTTATGAGTGTTACATTTTTATCCAATTGACTATAAAACATAAGGTGTACCTTAATGAAACATAACTCTCATTTTAAAACTGAGGGAGTATAATATTAACATACAAGATTTATATATGAATTATGTTCCTGTATAAGATGTTTTATCCTATTTTATAAACAAGTTGTTGAAGTATTCAAATAAAATAACTAACATGCTGTGTTTAATTGTGCAATTAAAATTATAAAACATAAATAAATTTATAAAAATAATTTTTTATTTAATATTAATTTGATAGAGTGTAAATTCACTATAATAAAGGATAGAATTAATTTTACTAATTTTCTTATATTCCAATTTCATTTATCCAAATGCAAGTTTAAGGAGCTTATAATCTCTTCGAGACGCCATAAAAAAGTTATGTGCGATGAAATTTCGCTTGTCCTTATTAGTACTATGTTTTTTAATTACTCTATTATCTAATGAAATTATAAAGAATCAAGTGGTTTTTTTTTTTTAGGTAATTTCAAATAAGCAATGGATCATCATTCTAAATATCCTTAGAGTGTGTTTGGTTGTGTTTGGGCACAACCAGTTGTGTCCAATCCAACTCCTTAAGGTGTTTGTTTGTGCACAACCCCTTACAAACCCGTATTAACAATTATAATATCATCAATCAATTCACTTCCCAATATCTACTTTAATTATTAAACAATCATCAATTAACAATCTCTTACACACATCACATCACCTTTTATAATTAAATTTTATTTTTTTACCTATAACTACCCAAACAAACACCCTTTTACACACATTATATCACCTTTTACAATTAAATATTATTTTCCAACCTACAACTACTTCTACAATCACCCAAACAAACACCTATTTTTTATTTCCGGGGCTACTTATCTCAACCACTTTACTTCAGCCAATAGTGTCACAACAAGCGACATCCCCAACCAAACACAAAAAGCCATTCTAACATCTGAGTTATTATAATTTATACAAAGTGTTAGTTGAGTTTGTTATTCTAAAGATAATTTGGATTTCTTGTTACTGGGAATATTTCTTATTATAATTGTATCATTATGTAACAGCAGTCCCGCTCCCCTACTCACGGTGGACACAAATTAATGTACCTACGGTTAATGTGTCAAGATCTCAAATAAAGCAATTAAACTAGTTCATCTATAATTAGGGGACTAAATCTTTACACATCAGCGGTGAACATATTAAGTTGTGTCCACCGCGGGTAGGAGAGCATTTTCCTATGTAACAGATGCACAAAATACTGTCACTAACACATAATCAGTAACTGTATTACGTGCGTAGATCCAACTTGGAACTATTACAACCTAACATATTACAATCTCCACAATTCTCAGTCATAGTAATTAGGGTTGTTCATTGGCCAAAACCGATAAAACCGACACCGAACCGATATTTGAATTTCGGTTCGATTATATACATTTCGGTTCAGTTTCGATTTTGATTTTTTTAAGATTTCGGTTATCGGTTTCGGTTCGATTTTTATTTTAAAATTTTGAAATATAACCGAACCGACCGATAGCCCATAGTGTTCATTGAGACATTGCAAGTTTTAGTTTTAAGTCTATTTGGCCCATTATTTCATTTGCCCAACAAATGAGATATCTTGGCCCAACGAAGTAACCCCACCCCACCCCCAGATCACATTCACTCCCCCCAACGAAGTAACCTCACCCCATCCCCACGCCCATTATAATAGTTATCGGTTATCGGTTTTAACCGAAACCGAACTGAAATATTTCGGTTCGGTTGAGGTCGGTCTTCAACACTATTCCGTCGGTTTTGCTTTTCAACTTTGAGCAGTTATCGGTTATCGGTTTTGACAAATCGGTTTGGTTCGATTTTCAACCGATAAACACCCCTAATAGTAATCATATATGTGTTATGCATTTGGTGTTATTGCAACAAAAAATTTGCACTGTGTGCAGAGTAGATCTAATTTGCAACTATTATAACCTGATGGACTCCAGTCTCCACCGTCCTCCCCGAATGGTATAATATTATTAACTTTGGACTAAACACAGAAGGATTTGTTTCTTTGGTCGCACATGTTAGATAATCTTTCCTATATTTAATGGATTTGGAACCTTGGTTGTCTCCAAATCTCTAACAATCTCTCCATCAAGCAATGAATTCTTATGTTTCCCCCAAACAACACACATAGTGAACCACTCAATTCATGGCTCTCAGATAATTTACTTGAAGCTCCCCTTCACTACGTAGGCTTGTTCGTTGGGTACTAGAGATTCAAATGCATACTATGATACCAATTTTTAAAACCTATTGAGTCAGCCACCCAGTGCATTATCTCCCACCACAAATGACTACTGAAATAAAGAAACATTGAGTTCTCCTCACACGATCCACCGAGTCAGCAACACTACACCCTGCACCGTTGACGTTAGTTGGAGATCGACTTCACTACATAGGCTTGTTTTTTAGCACCAGGGGTTCAAACTACATGGTTAAGTTTCACTACATAGTCTTGTTCTTTGATTCGGATCAAATGTTAGAACATGCAGGGCTCTAATATCCATGGTTAGTATGATATTCATTGCATATATTTGTTGTCCCCCTATGCAAACTATATTCTGATACCACTTTGTTAGAACCTTTTGGGGATCCAATTTAAGCAGCTAGTATGATGTTATTTGCTTTGTGTGAAGTCTGTACTAATTTTATTTATATCTTATTAGAAAATATATTATACCTACGGTGAAACATACATATTCTTATATGTTCATGATCTTTCTCATGTTCACGATTTTCTCATCTAACTTATATGGGACTTTAGTTTTTTCAAAAGCTCTAACATTAACAAAAGTGTTACATCCCTTAAAAATTAAAAAAATAAAAGTTTATTGTTCCATAAGACACAACGATTACAAGTGTAATAGGAACATCCTCGACCAAAAAAAAAAATATATATATATATATATTACAATAAGATATTTATTTATTTATATTTAAAAAAAACTAAGTTAATTTTACATGTTTGTCTAAATAAAATAAAATTGCAGTTACACTAACTGCAGTAATATACAACGCGGATATGATCCTCCATTTTAAATGGTGGGTATATAAAATAGCATCACTATAACTTTACAAATACACATCTAGCACATATCAAATCAAGCTACTCAATTTGAGATCATCTGTTGAAAGCTCGTTCGAACTATGCTCAATTAAATATATCAAACAAGCTTGAACATCCTTTTATGTTTGATAAAATATAAAGCTCGACTCGAACTCGAGCTCGATAAATTAAAAAACTATAAAATTATCAAACTACTTGAGTTCGACTCGTGTTCGGCTTGGTTAAAGCTCGACTTGATTAATAATCAAACGAGTTCAATCATAATATTAGAAGCTTGATAATATTTCATATAAGTTTGAACAACAACATATTCGACTGACTCGACTCATTTACAACCTATATGCATAGGTTGGAATAGGAAATAGAACATTTTTAATTGAAATATTATCTCACTTGTATAAAACGCTCTCAAGCTTACATTTCGTCTTCCTTCCTTCCCTTTCTCTCTTCGCTGGATCTGGTGGATTTGCAGGTGAATTAATTTTAGATCACGAATTGATGAGATTTTGGGTTTAGGTCGAATATGATTTAATTATTGCGTTTGCGTTCTTATCAGACACGGCGTTACACGATTTGACGCACTGTAGCGTTGTTAGCAGAAATCTATAATTTTGTTAGTATTGGTGCTTCAGATCTAGATCATCCTCTCGCGATCACATTTACATTTTGTGGAAATATTTTCTGTACATTGTTGAACGCGTTTTCGATTTTGCAGGAAATTGAGATTTATTTTGTGGCATTCCAGGAGTTCTTAAGAGTCTTCTCCCCCAAATTCTGTTCCCCTTCTATTGCGTAACCAGTTGCTACGATTTAATTTGAAATCAGCAAAATGGTAAAAACTGTTTTTGCCCTTCTGGTCATACTTTCTCGAAAATTTTAATGTTTTATTTTTTTACTATTTTCTCGTTATCTCTGTCGTAGGTTGTACTTGCAGCTTCCATCATTAGCAAATCTGGCAAAGGTGAGCTCTTGACTTATTATGATTTCTGGATTATACTGGTTTTGTAACCAAGATCTGGCCGATTTTAGTTTTTGATCTCTCTATTTATGTGCTCAAATGGATGGAATTGATTTTTGTGTAGCTGTGCTTTGTGTGTGATCTAAAAAAATGTGTTGAAGATGATAATTTTTACAATGAAGTGGCATCTAAATATTGGGAGTCATTAGAAGCCCAACTTATTTGATATGATGTGAACATAAGTGGGTTTTCGGAACACTTGATTCAGGATTTTGAGTTAATGTTCTTTGAGACATGTAAAAGAGACCCCATTATCACACATAGAGCAAGAAGGCGTCCGAGTAGCCATGTAGGACTTGATATCTAGCTCTAGTTTGATGCTAAACTGCATCCTTAAATATCCCATATACACTGTTAGTTCCTTTACAGGCCTATTGTGTAGCATGATTTGGGAGTGATACTTTGATTTATGACTGTTTGTGACGTCTAATACAATGTCCGTTATTTTGAGACATCGCGTTAATGTTTCTTAATGACTTTTTCTTTTATTACATTTACTTCTTGATTTTTTTAAATTTAATCATCCTTCCTTACATCAGTGTAAATATGCTGCTATTGTTTGAAGATTTTTCCATTTAAATTTGATCCTCTTTTCTACAACTTCCATTTCTTAGTTTGGTCGTCTGTGGAAAGCACATCGAAAATCATTAACGACATTATTCTATATCTTGCACAGCACTTGTTTCAAGGCAGTTTGTCGATATGTCTCGCATACGGATTGAGGGATACCTTGCAGCTTTCCCCAAATTGGTTGGAACAGGGAAACAGCACACCTACATTGAGACTGATAATGTCCGTTATGTTTATCAGCCAATAGAGTCTCTGTACTTGCTTCTGGTTACAAATAAACAGAGCAACATTCTTGAGGATTTGGAGACACTGAGGCTACTCTCAAAGCTTGTATCCTTTTTGCTATTCTTTGTACTTACTCTTACCATCATGATGTTTTGCTCTTCCATATTAGTTCTGTTTTCTTTCCATTAACGTAGAAAATAATGCTGCTCAGCTTTATATATGCTTACAGTGGAAATTTAATATTCCTTTCTTTCGTGAAGTGTGTTTCTGTTAACATGGAAATCATTATAGAAGTCTCATATTCTTGGCATTTTGATTTGGTCTGGTACTGTTTCCTTGACCGCTGTTAGGTGCCTGAATACTCTTTTTCCCTAGATGAAGAGGGCATTGGCAAGATGGCTTTTGAGATACTTTTTGCTTTTGATGAAGTTATATCACTTGGTCACAAAGAAAATGTCACAGTTGCACAAGTCAAACAGTACTGTGAAATGGAAAGTCATGAAGAAAGATTGCACAAGTTGGTCTTACAAAGTAAGATAAATGAAACCAAGGATGTCATGAAGCGCAAGGCTAGTGAGATTGATAAGAGCAAGGTACTGTGGTGGGGGTAAAGCTGGAGTTATTACCTTTTATCTCATTTCATTTCTTGGACAGACTGACTTATCTCATTTTGTTTCTAGATTGAGAAGAATAATCGTGACAAAGGAGGCTTCATGTCTCTGCAATCAATGGGTTCTGGAAGAATTGACACTGGTTTTGGCAGTGACAACAGTATATCCAGCGGCATTGGTGGCTTTGGAAGTGGTCCGGGCTTTGGGATGAGCACTGAAGTAGATTCCATTAAGCCGAAAGGTTTCTATGTGTTTATTTATTTAATAAAAGTTCTTTTAGTTAAAGTCTGCTTTAATTTCTGATAAGATGCGATGCACAAAGTCATTGTTGGTGAAGGATTATTGACAATTGCATGTCAAAACTTCTATCTGTAATTTCTATAAATTTGTTGGAAAATATAAATTGCTAAGATATGAAAACTCTTGCGTGAAGAACAGGCCAATAACTAGTTGCCATACTTCTTCACTTTCTTTTTAGAATATTTTACAGAGGGTGGAGGTGGTCAGCTTATGGTTTTTGGGTGATGTTTATTTGACAGTTAACTAGCATCTATATTTTCATTTCTAATTTTAGTGGGGAGATATAAAATTAGATAGGATTTGGATAAAGGTTGCAGCAGCTATTCTTATGAATTGTCTAGATTATCTTAATTGGTCTGGTGCTGTTATTGCATTAGTATGACACACCATGTACCTGTAGTTTCTATTAAGTTCACTAACTACGGTGCTTATTATCATCTATCCAAAATGTAGAGTGTGTCGATTACATTTGGTTGGTTATGTGCATGACCAACAGTTCTACACGTACATATCTCAAAATGATTGTTATAAATGAACTCATTCTGTGAAAAGATCTAGGTTATTATTGTCATTCCTGGTAGGTATTGGTTTAATGGAGGTCTCTTTATGCAATACGTTACACGGTAACTGATGAGTGCATATTACTTTCTGAATATTCATGGCTAGGGCGTGCACCAGCATCTGCTTCTGCTCCACCTAAAGGTCTTGGCATGCAACTAGGGAAATCACAAAAGACCAACCAATTTTTGGAATCTCTCAAAGCTGAAGGTGAAGTGATTGTTGAAGATGTGAGACCAAGAAGTGGTCAATCCAAACCAGCTGCTCCATTACTAACTGATCCTGTTACTTTGACTGTTGAAGAAAAGCTTAATGTAACTTTGAAGCAGGACGGTGGTATTGGAAACTTTGATTTACAGGGTACCTTGTCACTACAAATACTTGACCAAGATAATGGACTCATCCAAGTTCAGGTCCACTCCTCTGTCCTCTTAAACTTCTCCAATTAGTGTTCGAAAGTACTTTGAGTTTTACCTTCATGCTCTGCGTCTGATGGAATTTTATACTTGGGGATATTGTCAGATTGAAACTGGTGGTAATCCAGGAATTTTATTTAAAACACACCCAAACATCAACAAGGATTTGTTTTCTCATGATAATATTTTGGGTTTGAAAGATCCAAATCGGCCGTTCCCCACTGGTCAGGCAAGTGATGGTGTTAGTCTATTGAAGTGGAGAATGCAGAGTGTAGATGAGTCTCTTGTTCCATTATCAAGTGAGCTTTGATTACTGTATCCCCCCAACCTCATCATTATATATCTGTATAATGTTTTTTGTGATTCATCTACATATATTTTGCTGCAGTTAACTGCTGGCCTTCTGTTTCCGGGAATGAGACCTATGTAAACTTGGAATATGAAGCTTCACCAAGTTTTGTTCTGCAAAATGTGGTGATTTCAATTCCTCTTCCTGCTCTTAGGGAGGCACCAAAGGTACAACAGATAGATGGGGAGTGGAGGTGAGACTTCGTTTTACTTTTGCCTTTGGATTATGTGGAGAAATGTTTATCATCAACTTGTTGCTGCCAAGACTTGCATTTGCATTTTTAAACTAGTCTTTATTTGGAATTGTTTTGATATGTCTGTAATATTTGAGTAGGTAACTAGTTACTGTATGATGAAGCTACACCTGTGACTAGATGTGAAAATTAGAATTGAAAATTAATCCAGAATGGCCTAGTTAATGAAGGTACGCACAGTTTCTTGAAATAAAAAGAGGTAGGTTGGAACAAACTCTGGATGCTCTTATTAAAATTACGTCCCCACGCTTGGGGCCATTTTGAGTGCACGTTAGATTCAGTATTGACCTGAGTTAAAATGCTGATAACATGTAGCTCCAGTTTAACTTGTGCAAGCAGGTATTGAGCATTTCAATGATTTTTAAGTGCAGATATGATTCCAGAAAGTCAATCTTGGAGTGGTCCATCGTACTCATTGATAACTCGAACCGCAGGTTAAATTCTGACTGAAATTAATCTAGTTATCTTTATGCTTCTTTCACTTTATTTTTTATTTTATTTTCCTTTCTCTTCTCTTTTTTGACTGGATATTGGAACCTTTGCAGTGGATCTATGGAATTCGTAATTCCTGCAATTGATACATCTGATCTTTTCCCAATTTCTGTCGGTTTTACTTCCACAGGCACTTTCAGTGCTCTGAAGGTTATTTCTCTGCCCTTCACTACATTTCCTATTGTTGTTATACTTTTTAACGAACAGTGCAATTAAATGAATTTGGGAGTTCTTCATTTTTTAAGGCTATGTTTGTTTATGGATCGACCTGCATGGGTGGGGGGACATTGCCTATCAAATCCTGCATTGGTGCTGTGATTTACTGTTTGGGCTGGGTAAATCCAACCACACTCTCCCTCCCTAGAGAAGAACTTACAACTACTTTTTTCTCTCTCCCTTTTGTCTCTATCGCTTTCTACCTTACCTAGTCATCTTACAAATTCCAATTACCACCTTCATCATTGCCCAATTATCCATTCATCACAAAATAAAATTTTAGTACCTTTTCATCACTTCTTAGATACACACTTTACAAATCATACCCTCCTATTCAACCTAAAACAAAACAAAAATTAAGACTAATATCCACTAACAAATTGGTCAGCACCCATTAACAATAAATTATATATTCCCTCTCCTGAAAAGTAAAAGTAAATAATATAAAGTCAGGGTATGTTTGAGGATGGTCGTCAATTCTGTTCACGTGCCTTGTGGTGTGCAACTGCATTGTTCATCACAGATGTTTATGTTGCCATAAACGGCTGCACATCGACCTGATCATATTTTTGGCTAATCATATGATCTCAACATTTGCAGGTTGTGAACATTTTGCCACTGAAAGGTGGTAATCCGCCCAAGTTTTCCCAGAGGACGCTGCTTTCTACTGAAAATTACCAAGTTGTCTGATCATCGTTTCACCCTGCCTACTATAATGTTGTTTCTTGGCTTGAATATTTCCAGTTTGGGTTTTACATTTTTTTTTATCAGCCAGAAAAAGATAGTCATATAAACGATTAACGAATTTTACTAGAGTTGTTTTGAGTGTGATTTTCATCATGTAATAACATGTTCTCTTGATAAAATTTATAGCTTAAACGTATTTTGACAAGTTGCAAGCTGAGTAGTTTACAAAAATGAATTGTGTTTATTCTGCTTAATTAGTGTATGACTCCTAAATCCTAATTTGCGTTTCGCAAATTAATAGATTTTTATTAGTGTAACTGATGATTTTCTGTATTACGCACTATCTCGAGTGTATAGTTGTTCATTTTGGTTTTGCACATGAATTAAGAAAAAAAAGTATTGGTAAAACTAATTACGCAGTAAACATCTTATAAATTTCTTATTTAATGAGGATCAAAATATTTGTAATTGGAGGTAAAATCTAGTACTATAAAACATGGAGAAGTGAGTGTAGGACACATTTCAAAATAATTGTCGTTTTAGCATATGAATTTTGTTCCAAAATAATTATCATTTTAGGAATTCAAGGTATAATTTTCATTAATTTTTCAAAATTACTCATATTATAAATGAGTCTTAGAAGTGGAAAAATGTCATTAATATGATAGAGAAAGCCACCACATTTAAAAAGGATAATATAATAATTAAACTTAAATAAGGGTATGTGAGTCATTTTATGAGACCCCTTAATCTGTGTGCAATTTTATAAAACGACAATTATTTTCGGATGGAAGGAGTATATCATAATTATGCTTTTGCGCTAGAATTAATACTCCGCATTTAATATCGTTTCATTATGACGCTAAGGCTATGTTTGATTAGGGTTGCTCCCAGTCGGTTGACGTTGGGGGAAACGTGGTAATGTTTGACATTGACAAGGTTGGGAGCATTATTTGGTTATGGTAGGTTGGCAGTTGCATGTTTTTTAACTTTCCTCTCACTTTTATAATTGAAAAGACATATTTCTCTCCCGTCTCTCTCTATTTACCCCCAACATATTTACTCCAACCAACAGTACTCCAGCCTTCCCCAACCGCAATCAAAAGCCTAAGCGTGTGAATGCCACAAAATCTACATACATGAAAAGTGAAGAAGGGGTTGATGTTAAAGAGTCGCTATATTTATCAAGTGGGTGCTTCTTACCCTTCAAATACATTTCATAATTTCAATCAATTAAAGATAAAATATTTAAAATCTAATATTATTTTGAATTATTGAAGTCAAATCTTCCTACAATTATTATTATTAAACCCCCATTATCAATCAAAAGCTAAGGCTGTGTTTGCTTGGGTTTCAGCCAAGCTGGTTTCAAACATCTACAAACCCTTTCGACTATTTAACATGCGGTTTCAACTCAAACCATTCACAAACTCGTTCAACATTAAAAGGAGTGCC
>JAUEKW010000008.1:996227-1007982 GCA_032274785.1 Ajuga reptans
ATTGCAACCTGAAGTTTCATTTTACAACCTCCGGCGAAAAATTCCGGTGAAAAAATAAAAAATTTATTAAAAATTATTTAAAAATTATAAAATTATTTAAAAGAAATATAAAAATTATTTAAAAAAATATAAAAAAATATTTAAAATATTTGAAACATGTTGGAATTATTTTTAAAATTTTTAATTTTTCAAAAACAAAATTAATAAAAATCTAACATTATTTAAAAATCTAAAAATATATTTAAATACTTTTATTTAAAAATAAATACTCCAATTAAAGTATATATTTAAACGAGGCATTTATTTTTGATACATGACTCTTACTTTGTGACAATAAAATTTCTGATACATGACTCTTTTTATGGGACGAAAGAAGTATTATTTAGGGTCATTTAGTGACAAAAATATTTATTTTTAATAAATTAAGAAAATTCAGAACTCTTTTTTCTGATACATGTCTCTTTTTTTCTAATACATGACTCTTAATTTGTTCCAACGTCTCCTTTTACTAGTTCAAATATTGAAACAAATTAAGAAAATTCATCGAAATATTTAATAAAACTTCATTTGAAATTTTAATTTTTAAATATTAAAAGCGTTTTTGGAGTATTTATTTTTAAATAAAACTATTAGAAATAGTTAGATTTTTTAAAATTTATTTTCAGATTTTTAAATAATTTTATATTTTTAATAAATTATTTTTATTTTTTTATAAATTAAATTTTTTAAAAATAATTCCAATATGTTTCAAGTATTTTAAATGAATTTTTAAATTTTTTAAAATAATTTATGTTTTTAAATAATATTTTAATATTTTTTTATTTTTTCGCCTGAATTTTTCGCCGGAGGTTGTAAAATGAAACTTCAGGTTCCAATCGGTAAAAAAAATAAGTTTATGTTGCAAAGTGTCAAAACGCGCATAGTACAGGCTGATTTGAGTAATTAACCCAATTAAATATCATACAAAAAAGGAAAGAACGTTCCATTAATTAATAGATGAATTTAAACTATAAAAGGACTCTTACAAAATAAATAAAAAATAAAAATAAGATGACTAAATTAACCTTAAAAATAAAACTTATTAAGGACATAATAGGTAAATCAAAATTTGTAAGAAACCATCCTACACACTTTTATAATAGTAGTAGATAAAGAGAATTAGTATCCATTTAATCCTATATGTTGGTATATTCAACTAAATCCATATTAATTATATATATATAGCTGTCGTGAGGGGTCGGGGGAGGAGAGGCGGGGCGCCAAGCTGGCGGGATGCTGAAGCCTTGCCCGACCCAACCCACGCCGGACCACGGGTTGGGCGGGCTAACTAAATCAATAAAATTCTAAAAAATCTATTTACTAATTAATTTAACAATTACATAAGTCATTATCTAATTTATCATTCATCAATAAGTACTAATCAAAATAGTCTTCAAAGTTCATCTATTTTTCAACGTCCATCAAACACAGAAATATAGGTTACAACTCTATAAGGGTATAGCCATTATACTCTTCAAAAGTCAAATAAATAAGTCCAATAATCATCAATCATAAACCATATTTAAAATTTATCAGCCATTTAATCTTCTTCATTTTCTCCTTACTATATATACTTGTATTAAAACAGCACCATCTTGATCTACATTTAAATACACAAAGATAAAGTTAGAAAATTTAATTAAATAACAGACAAAAAATGCAAAGTAAAGTAAGAAGGTTATTTAAACAAGGAATTTATGAAGTAAAAAAATACGTGAGCTGGCCAGCCCCGACCCAACCCGAGAAAGTTCGCGGTCCGCGCAAGCTGGGCCACTTAGACTGTATGAATTTTTTACATATGCGAGTGTCGATTTGTATTTACGAAAGAACAATCATCAAATTGATTTTTTTCTTTTAAAAGTAAAAAAGAGATTCTATTAAAATGCTGAAAATTAGCCCTAGTTAACATAAAAAGTGAGGAGGACTAGACCGAAACATATGACTTAATATTACACTTGGCATATGAAGCTATAGAATGAGCTATAGGATCATCAAATTGAATCTTTAAATACTTATTACGTAATAAAATTCAAATGCAATCTAAATGTAAACTTTTAAAGAAAGGGAATCCAAAGTTTTCGAACTATCTACATTTGACGGACAAAGAGAGTTCATCTTAATTCTATTTTTTTCTCGCAAATTATTCTGTCAATGATTTCATTTTCTTATGGAGTCAATCATATAAATAATAATATATTGGTGTAGTTTTCGAACTAGATACATTATTAAGAGTGTGTTTGTTTATGAATTGAGGTGGGCGTAAAAAATCTGGACGTGAATCTTTTTAATTGTATGAATTCTAGATATGATATTTGTTTTAGGATAAAATATGGTAAAATTAATAAGATATTGTCAATTCATCATTAAAAAGTGATCAAAATCTATTAGAATTTTAAATAATAATTGATAAAATTATTTAAATTAGATCGTCAACTACAACAAAAAAGGTCTTTTGTAGACTATTTTTTGAGACCACAATTGTGGTCCCCAATAAAAAGTTATTTGTGACCACCACAATTGTGGTCACTAATAATAAGTTATTTGTCACCCTATTTTGTCACAAAACTCTCTACAAATTATTTGAGATAATTTTCAAAATACTTTTTGAGACAACTAGTTGTTGCAAAAAATATTTGAGAAGCATTTGAGACCACTTTTTGTAGTCACAAATATATTATTTGCGACAGAGTTATTGAGACGACTAATTAGTGACGACATGTTGTTTCTAATAACAAAGTTATGACAAATACTCCTAAAGTTGTGATAAATACTCCTAAAATTATGACAAATACTAATTATTTGAGACCACTTTTTGTTGTCTCAAAATATCATTTTTCTTGTAGTCCTCCCGGACGGGAAACTTCATAAACAAACCTAAATATGTATATAAAATTGTAGCACTTAATTTACAAGGAATCCAAGTTTCAATCCAATCACCAATTTAAATGTCAAAGGGCATCACCAACTTAAATGATGGATTGATTCAAATACTCTATGGAACAAGTTAGATTATATTCATCTCTAGGTAGCAGACACATCATCTTTCATCATATCACAAGCAACGTTCACGACCCATTGGATGCTCCTAACCATTAAATTATTACATAATTTCACTATAATATATCATTAACAACTCAACAACGTAATTGAATAGTATATGTAGGACGGCAATTCGAATCCTCTATTACACGACATATTTCATCTCCTGTTATACAATCTTTGATATACGACACGTGTTAATTAGTGACATCGTCCACTACACGTGTCATTTGATAAACATTATGAAACACAAGATGAAACACATAAATTTAACATGTGATCTCATGAGGTAGGACAGGCCCACAGTAATACGGATCTTCTATTGCATTTAGTGCAGCATCTCCTACTACAATAACATTGGGCTAGTTTGTTAGGCCTTATAAATGAGTTAATATGTTGCTATATATTGTTTGGTAGTTGGGCTTGCAAATCAGTACTTCTCTGTATTTATTAATCTTGTGTGTGGCTAGATAAACAATACATGGTTGAACAATACCCCATATTAAAATGTTTGTAGGGACATTTTTGTATTTTCCATAATATATTATACCACCTACCAAACACACCACACATGATAACAACCATCAGTAATTTAGGCCACCAGGCAGGTAAAAGATTAATCTAGATACAAGTTTATCTAAATTCTAATATTATCTGGTTTAATCCCATAAAGGCTACCAAACTAGCCATTAATGCATGACAAATAATCATTGATGATGTACTATTACTTATGTCATATTATACGCATGGCATGCATTGATCGCAGTAAAGATGTTGCACAGAATGTAGTTCAAGGTTCGGATTGGGCCCACAGGGTGATTGCAACAGATAAGTGTTCAATTGACAAAATATGATGATAATACAACTTCAAACTCAAGTATGCTTATTATACTGAAATTGGATAAGCGTATTTAGAAAGTTCAGGTGGGAAAACTTGGAAAGTGAGTTTAAGCAGGGATTATATGATTAATTAATTAAAGCGCTGATCACATAATCAAGACCGATGCAACTAACTAACCGTCCACAATGCACGCCTTATCTTACTCTGCAAGCTTTGGATATTTCTACATTGGATCGATCAAAGCATAAAAGCAGGATTTCTAAATGCCAGCAAATCAAAGACTTGATAGAAATTTTATTAGACAAAAAACTTGTGTGAGACCGTTACACAGTGTGACGGCCGTACGATGGAAAAAAGTATCAATTTTTTGTAGTAAAATTATCACTGTTATTAAATAAAAGTATCACTTTTTTTGACAAAAAAAATATCACTTTTTGTACCGAAAGTATCACCTTTATTTGCAAAAGTATTAGTATTTTTAAAGTATGACATTTTTGGGCAACAGTATCACTGTTTTGGACAAAAATATCACTTTTTTCCGGTAAAAGTGTATTCTGTCACACTTCGTCACACACCACCACAAGCAAAACTCACTCATTTTATTATTTATAATCCCATCTATGTGACAAACATAATAATAATAATACTCCATCTGTCTCATAATAACGATAATGCTTCCTCTGTCCATAAAATGAATCCTATTTCAAATTCAAAAGTCAATGTCTGTTTAAAAAATTGTAATTTCACGATTAAAGTTATATAACGCTCAATAAGTCAACCAACAAATAAAAAGAACTCAAGTAAAAAAAAAGTTAGAACTCTTTTCGTGAGAGAGTAATAAGCTTTTGCACCTAGACTGGGATAAAGGAAATAAAATGTTTGCTAAAAAACAATGTTTTCCTGCTCCGTGATGAATGGCTTCATCTACACTACATCAGGTGCATTACAGACATCATACGCAATCACACATACACACACCAAGTCGGGTGTGTAAAATATGTGATCGAACACACACTAGGAGCAATGACATAACATAAACAAGAAAATCTGCAATTTTTCTGTCATCAAGCAAGTTTGAACGTTCATGCACTCAATACAAGTTCCAGCTTTTGTATCACACACTAACAACATATATAAATACACATGATGGGTTGCACACTCACAGATTATTCATGGGTAGAAAACTATTTCGTTTGTTCAAATCCAAGGTGAGCAATTTCATCAAAAAAAAAAAAAAAATCCAAGGTGAGCAAAACCCTAAAACCATCTTAACACCACATTTTTTTCAAAAGAATATCAAATCTAGTTATTATTAGTATTCCAAATGAACAATGATAGAACAGTCATTTTCCATTAATTCAAAATTTTACCTAAATTATTGCCTTCATATCCATAGATCCATGTCCCTAAAGATAACACTTGATATATAGCAGAGGACAAGTCATGAGATATCAGACATTCTTCCCCGTCGTCTAACTATTCCTCCCTGGTTGAAGGGAAGAGGTGCAGTATTCATCCATTGACTAGTTTCAGGTTCTGTAGTAGTCCGCTGAAACTCACACCAAGCAGTCGAGCACAAACCTAATTTGGAACCCACAGATATGAAGTGACAGATCAAAGACACAACAGGCAGTAAGCAACTTACCGAAGAAGTCCTTCTGAAACTCCTGATAAGATTCTTCATACATCTAGCATATGTCCAGTGCTGCAACTTGACCATCACTGCTCCAGAAATATTTAGACCAAGATATGAGATCAATTAACCTTATTAACATTTCACAGGAATTGTATAAAAATTAAAGTAATATTTCTAGATCGCGCATAATAAAACTGAACGGCAACAGATTCAAGAACACACTACTATTGAATTAGCTATATAATAATCCAAACCAATCCTCTGAATTTCTTTTCAAAAGCCTCAATATGGATACAGTGACATGCCAGGAATAGAGTTTGCATCACAGCAAATGGGCACTAACAATATTTATGCTTAACCCAATTCTGTGACTATGTGACATACAACTGTAAACCTAAATGTACAAATTCTAGTGTCAGAAACTCTACCGACAGAAGAGAATGACCTAATATCCAAAGAACACTTAAATTCACAATAACTTGACACATGTCATCTTTTTCCAGCATCATCAGCAGCAGGTACTTTTGTTGGATAACTAGAAATGTTGATGTCAATAAGCGAAAGGTCGTAAGGCAAAGAAGAGTTTGATGTATTCCCAAGCAATGTGGAGTTTGGTGCCTCCGATTTCGTTGTTCCTTGATTCCCACCAAAATTTTCAGTCGTACCAACTGAAGATAAAGCAGATAGCTGTATGTCATCCGACTTGTTCCCAACAATGTGTTTGTTTCTTCTGACTGTATCCATTTCCGGGCCAGTTGGAACAAAAGTCCGGGCCCTATACTTTCTAGCTCCCTCATCGCCGTCGCCATGATTGTAGAGCACATAATCATGATATGTTGGTGCAAACTGTATGAAATTAAGTATTGCAAGTAAGATATATTCTTTGGTCATCACTAAAGATCTCATCCAAAATAAACATGTGCATTGTGAAACATGAATGAAACACCAGAGATGCCCATCCAAAGTAATCAAATGTTATGAATTGCAGTCTTTACCTGGTGGACTGTATCATGGTAGACGTCATTCAATTTCAAAGCATGTGCAAGGCTTGCAGTGAAGCCACGATTTCCACCAATATTTGCACCAGCATACTCTTTATAGGGAAAAGCATATAGATGGCCAACTGCAGCAATCAACATCTCAACACAAATTATAAAATTTTGAAATTCTGCAGCTTCCACTGTATCTTTTATAAGTCCAGATTTTGCAGCAAGAAAAATCAAAACACCCTGCAAGAGAAACGCTCTCAAAACTTGATCAAAATACTAAGCGAATACGTTTAAAAAACAAGAGCAGTGGAGATATGCCCATAATGGCTGCAGGATCATGGTGATATGGTTGATTGGTGTATTATTGAAATGGAGGAACAGAAGAAAGTTCAGAAATAATATCGAAAACAGTAAGATTGCATGTGAGGTGGCAAGCTAAAAGTTATCAAGTCTTCGGCAATGATATCTAGTCATGGATTCATTCAGAAAGCAGCTCATACATCCCATCATTTTAGGCCTTTCAGATTTCTTAAGCCAATTTTCTACACCGTTGGTTTGTTGCGGTCCATAGTGTAAAAAATAACTGTCAAATATTTCATGCAAGTTTGGATGATATACCAGGGAAACACAAATTACATCAGCCTTATTGCTTCAATACAAATCACTTAGATATGTACCTTCATATTGAGTAGATAACACCCATTTAAGATGCTTGTAGCATGTTATCATATAAAATCTTGTCATACCAAAAAGTTGGCAAGTCAAACAATGGCATAATAATACCATCAGGAATAGAACTTGAACTTAAAATAAGCATGCATGCTTTTTAGTCTCAACAAGCCACTAGGCAGATAATCTCAAAGCAAGTTAGAGCTCTAACAGTTGGAAACCTGACAGAATATTTTTTTTTTTGTTTTCTGGGACAATGGCAAATAGAAAAGTAATATGGAGATTAAGCAGCAATACATAATATGCAATAAAAACAAGTGAACTTTCAATATCACCTATTTCTGTTTATTAGCATTTTTTTTTATAAGAAACGTTTATTAGCATATTTAACCATACCTGCCAGTACGTAAGAAATACAACAGATTTGATTATGATAAACTTGGGTACTGGATTGAATGGCTGAAGCAAATCTTTGCAGGCCACATAAAACAAGAGCAAGGCATAGAGTGCCGAAGAGTATGAGATTGTATAGACAATGGTGAGGTAGAGATAGGATTGCCTCGGACTGAAATTCCCATCTTCATATTTCCCTCTTGCGTACAGTATAAAAGTAGCTGTCACAAGAATTGGCTTGAGGATCACAAATTGCAAACACCCTTGTTTGCACCTTCGTATAAAGCGCCTGCGTAGCATAATAAACTTAAGCCAACCAAAGCAATTTAGGATGGCACAAGTAGTACATTTATCCATAAAGAGATGCCTCCAGAAACATCCTAACCAACACATAACGAGTATTATTAAGGAAATCACTAAGCACCGAGTTTATCCACGGTAACTCTCAAAAAAGATCTGGTGGTAAATAAATTTCAGGCGAGCTCCTTAACCACTACTATCAGTAGCCACACTGTTGCTGCATATGCTATGATCATAATAACATAGTTGTCATGAATCACCAAACTGTTAACTTATTCTAAGAATCTAAACCCTTAGAAATGTTAAAAGAAACTTGTTGACCTTCAAGAGCCTAAATCACTCCAAGCCGAGTAAGTTAAAGAACTATCAAACTAAAACGAACATCAAACTAAGTGGTAGAATATAAGTATCACCATTTTATCCTACTAAGGCACTTTATTCTTCCAAATCATGCATCAAATTTCATTTGACCCTCAAGAGACAAAAAGTAGAACAGAAGTAAAGTAACAGTCCAACACTTATACACCAATCTGTTTAACCAGAATAGCTTGTTCATTGTTACATAAGCACATTCTAGAGGAGTTAAATATGCTGATTGATTAACATTTTGCATACACCACATAAGAAAATATGAAAACGAGGATTTTAAAGAATTTAATATCTACATGCATCTATTCTTTGCTTGTAGACCGCAGGAAGATGCATTTACTCATCCTAATACATCATTACCTAGAACTTAAAGACAGATAGCAATATATCTTGAATAGATACTGCCACCATTTATATGATTTTCAAACAAATCGTAGTTCGCATACAGATACTCACCCATCTAATGGAATTGGAGGGAAGCAGCATGTCATTAAACACCAATTTGGCTTCAGAAGTTTTCCAGACAGACTTAGCACAACAGCACCTGGACCGCCTACCCATTCTAAGCATAGCGATAGGAAATTATAGATGACCCAAGCTTCATATCTGCGGAGAAAATTTATCAAAACTGTCAAGTTCCTGATGCAAAAGAAACCTTAATAGGTAAAACAGCATGTAGAATCAACCAAGGCAATTGAAGATCCAGAATCATGATTTCTAAGACGGGCGGCTATAACATATGCATGTAAGACATGCATGCATAAGCAAGTTCAAAGGGGTAACTCATGCTGCTACTTGATGGTATACCTCCGATTCCTAGGTATTAAATGGATTACACGCTATCACGATGCACTCATCTTCTTATACCGAATTTAAACCACACTAAATGTACAGTATAATTTTGCACAGCATCCACAGATAACATACAGTGTATCCTAGATGTCATGCACTAACACACTTGTAGGCATTTACTTAACTTATGGCAATATGCCATAAATACAATACAGAAAAAGAAAAAAGGGGGAAAACTCGTCATTTGTCTCACCAAGTAATGCCATTGCCTTTTGGAAGGGGGGTAGAAAGGTATCCAAAGAATTATATGTGATGCCAAAGTACAAAAAACAACAGCTTAACTCCAGAGTCCAGAATATTAGCACTATTATGGAGTTATTTGGGCCATAGACCCCATAAATGACAACCAACTGCACCACAAGTGGCTATTAATGTATACAGTGTTAATCTTATCACGTATCGGTACTCCATTTGCAAATAGTTGATGGATGATTAAGTGGATTGCATTAAACAAAATAAAAATAAAAATAACAGGTAAAAGAAAAAGTGTTTGTCATCATGAGGATCGAGTCATTTTCTATAATGACAGAGGCTAACCCAGATTAAAACTTCTTCACCACTTCAAGAAAAAATCATTCATGAAATTGCATCTTTTGATCAAATACAGGCATTCTCTATTCACTTACCTACCGTAACAAAATAAATGATATTCAATCTTAACTACAATAAGAATAACATAGATGTCTGGGTTCAGCTATTCTCTTTAATCTCAAATAGGCTACTGGCATTAAATACATAAGATTACTAGCTATTATACATTATCTTTCTCCATACTAATTAAACAAAAGAAAACAGATAATATGCATAACTGCACTATAAGAAAAGTTAGGAGCAGCATTGAGTTATATTCATTACCTCAAATTCATACAAAAGAAACAAACTGGGACGACCAAACTTACATTTCTCTGATCGAATTGAAGTAAATTGCACTTTTATTCAGGACCAAAGCCAAGAAAGACATCAATGCATAAACCTGTTGGTAAACCAATCCAAAGAAGATCAGAAGACATTTATACAAGTAGATTGAAGCAATGTGTATTATGAAGATGAATGTTTTAGTTTGATGCTATAAGCTTATAACAGTCAACCTTATAAGAACAAATTCTAAACATGGATAATATGTGATGAATTACTGGGAAGATTTCCAAGCAATTTAGTATTGGTAACATTTATTCATTAAGATGATGCAACTTATCATATTAAGGAGTTGAATTGTTTTGGAAAAGGACTGTGAGCCAACAGGATGTAGTCTAGCAGAACTTTAAGGGTTCTTGCTTAACCTGAGACCTTATATAAAATCAGACGGACTCCAACAGAATCATCACCACATATTCCTTTTATGATAAAGACCAGACCATTTTCAAACACCAGCACCGCCACCACCCCTCAACAAATAATATATGAACAAAATGAGTTAGCATTCATTTAAATGACACAATATAGTCGCTCATAAAAAGCAAAGGATTAACGATAATGTGCAAGCAAATGAACATCAATTAGTGAGGTTCTCAACGGTGAACAATGGAATACTCAAAAGTCTCAATTGTGCAACACCAACAATAATTCCAAGGCCAGGTATCAAAATACTCACAGGAACCATAAAGATAATGCGGACAATGTATCTCTGGTACGTCGGCTCAGTATAATTCAAGAGATGTTTGTAAATGTGCATAATCACCAATGTGATTGCTCCAGCCGTGCAAGGCAGTGCTATCAGTATGTAGTATATTGGCCCCATTTGCGGCCAACAGTTTAATCAGCCCCTACAAGAAGTCTCGTCCCAGAATCTAAGAAGATAACAATCCCATCAGCAACTTAAAAGAATGATAACAGGTTAATTAAAAATCAGAAGGAAGCGCCACAAACAATTCCACACCAAATCTAAAAAAGAACCTAAAGTACTAAAATTCAGTTCCTTGCCTTTCCGCTAGATTGCAGTAACTCAACTGATATATTTTCATCAATTTCCTCAGAGAAATTCATAAAAACTCTAACCACAAACAACAAATACTAGACGAAAAAACAATAAGCAGATGTTGATCACCAACTGTTTGATAAAATGAGTAAAAGAAGTTTCAAACAAAATATCCTGCAGGCTACATAAAAATGATACAGTGATATCCATCTGGGAACCCAATCTCGATTAACCTTATTTCAAACTCCTAAGTATAATTAAAAAAAACATCAGATGATAAATAGCAAAGACGAATCAGAAGACTTCTTGATCGCTTCAACAAAATCTGACCTTGTAGAAAACAACTGACGATACTTGCAAAAATATGAACTTTTAATTTCACTCCTCACTCCCAAGTCTAGAAACTCAAAATATTCAATAAACACTGGTAGTCCATAAAATGAAAATCAACACTTGACAACAAAGTTCTCTAAATCAGCTCGCCAATACCGACACCATCCAAACACACATTCCACGCAGGCGCCCAAAAAAATTGAAGCTTGATTTCATAGATGAATCAAATGTACATAGGAAAATGTAAATATAAGTAAATTGAAGCAAAAAAAAAAACTTCAAAAAAGCAAAAAAAAAAGTAATCATAGAAAACAAAGTCTCATGAATATTAAATTAATCAGTTGTTCCATCAATCCAAGTCCCATCACAATCATCACGAA
>JAUEKW010000008.1:1038579-1059269 GCA_032274785.1 Ajuga reptans
TAACCTCAAGGAATTAGCTCAGCAAATCAAACAAACATACCTTTAATTAGCTCAGCTGCTGACATCATCAGAATTAGTTCAGCAGAGCTCAACAAGTATCAAACATGACCTATATCTAATTCTTTTAATGCGGGACGGATCCTGAAAAAGATTAAATCCGCCGATGAGAACATAAAAAATGATACAACACGAGATGATGCCTACAGAGGCTGATCCAAATCCAAAAGGTGACAGTGGTGAATGAGTGCATTTTTATTACCCTTGGGAATAGGTAAATTGTCCATTTGGACCAATAAGATACAAATCTGGCGTGCCTTTTTGACTTGCGAATTAATTTGTGTCTTGAGATTCTCGCGGGGTCCGGAGTGACGCCATTGAAGAAGCTTCAACCTCCTTCCATTACCCACTTCTCAGTCCTCCTTCCCTTCTATTCTATACATACTTCCCTAAATTAATTATCTATATATATATTGTAAATACATGTGTCCGTGTTTGTGTATAAATACTGAGAGATCAGCCTAAGGAATTCATTATCTGGACGGTTACAGAGAGATTTAGTATTCATTTGTTGAATTTATTCATTTATTGGTGCTGGAGTGATGGATCACGGTGATTATATTCAAGGAGGAGGAGGAGGAGATGATGATGTAGAGAACTGTGGAAGTGGAGGTGGCTTGTACCAAAGAAGAGAGAGCAATGCGTCGTCGTTTTTGGAGGGTGAAAGAGAGCCGTTGTTGAATCTCAAGACTAGAGTCAACAACACTTCTCAGATTGCTATTGTTGGCGCCAAGGTTTATCCCATCGAGAGCCTCGATTACGAGTATGGTTTTTTTATTTAGCTAACTTACTATCATCTTGCAATTCTCCATGATTTTTCCGGTGGTTATTTTAGTTATCTTGGATCAGGATTTTCAGGGACTTCGGTTTCAAATGGTTGTTACTTGAAAATTGGCTGTGTATAGAAATATTAAGTTGAAAAACATTGTTTTCGGCGCTGTTCATACTTCGATTGATCTTAGTTTGTTTCATTTTATCAGTTCAGTTATGCCTGTTGTTCAAATCAGCTTGTTCGGGTGGTTGAGTACGTTGTGTGATTGTCTGATTTCTAGTGGCCTAATTGTGGACATGATGATCCTTGATGTAGTAGACTGGAATAAGAGAATGCACGAAGCTGATCCTGCATACAAAAAAAAAAAAAAAGCATAGGAGGGTAGCTATATGGTTTAGCCTACTTACATTCATTGTCTCTTAGTTTTGTACTACATACTTATGTTTCGAAGTAAAAAATAACAGGTTTTGGTGAAACTTGCCATTCCTACCAGTTATTGTAACTTGAGCCATCCCACAATCTGCAATGGATGCTTTAGCTCCTCATGATTCGAATTCTTTGCGATCTACAATCGACATATTTTTAGCTCTTTGGGCGAAAAGCAATCTCCTATTTTGCTTGGCTGCATTTAGTATTTCATGAATCATGTCGAACCTTCTCTATAGTAATATATAGTTAATTATTAGATACATGTCTTTAAGTGCTTTATTCTTGTGCTCCTTGTTTTTCTGCTTAAATTATTTTCTGCTATCCAGAGCCATGTGATAATAATCAAGTAACATTGATTCACTTCTTTGCTGTTTCACTTTGCAGGATTATTGAAAATGAACTCTTTAAGCAGGACTGGAGATCTAGGAAAAAGGTTGAAATCTTTCAGTATGTTTTCCTCAAATGGACACTAGCTCTTCTCATAGGGTTGCTCACCGGTCTTGTTGCTTTCTTCAATAACCTTGCGGTTGAAAATATTGCTGGTTTCAAGCTTCTGCTCACTAGCAATTTGATGCTTGAAGACAAGTAAGACCTATTCTGACTTGAGACTTGGGGTTCATATTTGGGCATCTATTCGAGTCATTAATGCAAAAATCATATTGCTGCCTGGACTCTGCCCCATAATTCTGAAAGTCAACCCCTGAAGTTGGAATTATAGATGTAAATATGCCACCGTACTCTACGCCTTGTTAGTATACATTATTTATCTCTTGTAACATATTCACTATGAACTTCTCTAATGAAGTTAATGTCTGATTTCTTTTGCACCCAATGGCTGGTGCTTGATCTTTGTGGAAATAATATATATTATCATGGAGAATGTAATAAATAGCAACTATGAGGTTGAGATTCATATTTTTCCTCCATTGTATTAACAAAATACTTCTCTGTTCGGCAGTGTAAGATCAGTATAGAACCATTAAAATCATGTACATATAATTTTGAGACTGCGCAAGCACCTTCTTATGAACATTATATCATGATAAAGATTCTCCTTTGCAATAAAATATATCTCCTAGCAAACGCTTGTACTTATCATCATTTAAATTTTAAAGGAGGAATAACTAATTTATTTTCAGTGCAGGTATTATCAGGCATTTGCTGCATTTGCTGGTATTAATGTGGCACTGGCTACCTGTGCTGGAGCATTATGTGCGTTTATAGCTCCTGCAGCAGCTGGATCTGGCATACCTGAGGTGAAAGCATATCTTAATGGAGTAGATGCTCACTCCATTCTGGCTCCAAGTACCCTATTTGTCAAGGTATTTCTCACTTGTTCATTGTCAACTTTTCTATGTTGGAATGGTCAGCAGGAGGGAAAAAGATAACTGTGCATATGTTGTGAGATAGAATATGTATTCAGAATTCGGGAATTTCGGATGAAATGATCCATCTTATGAGCTGTGTTTCAAACATGCAGCAACATGCTGGCACACTTTCTGAGGTTACTTTAAAATGCAAACGGGTGTGATGCACATTTATTAGAATTATGAATGAGATCCTTGTGATGTTCATAATCTGTAGTTATACATATAGACTAATCCCTGTCGACCAATTTGTCAGAAATATGTTTTATGTCCTTGCATCGTGAAATATTGTGATTTGAGATTGTCTCAGTTCACTAGAAATCTAAGACTATCAGTTCCAAATCTTTCAACTGATGGCTACATTTTCTAATGAAGTAGCATTGACTCACTAACATAAATTTTGCAATCTATATAAGGTCTTCCATCCTTCACCTTTCTTTTGCTTTTAGGATTTTTTAGTTTCCTAGTAAATGCTTTTCAGGTCTTTACTAATACCATTTTCCCTTGTGGAATTGTGTTGTGACTCAGATAATGCTTTATTCAAATACAAAATTATAGTTCCAAGGAAACTCGATGATCCTTGCTTCTACGAACTTGAGTTTTTGGATGATTTCTTAACGCACATCTGAATTTCTGTAGATTTTTGGGTCCATTTTTGGGGTTGCAGCTGGATTTGTTGTTGGTAAGGAAGGGCCAATGGTACATACTGGTGCCTGTATAGCAAATTTACTTGGACAGGGAGGATCACGGAAGTATCATTTGACTTGGAAATGGCTCAAATACTTTAAAAATGACCGTGACCGAAGGGATTTGATTACTTGTGGGGCAGCTGCTGGTGTGGCTGCTGCTTTTCGTGCCCCAGTTGGTGGTGTGCTTTTTGCCCTTGAAGAAGCAGCCTCATGGTATTTTCCATCCTTGTCCTACTCCCTTATTTCTTCTTGTATGTTCTTCTTTTCTATTATATATTTGACACAGAGATATATCCATTGAATCATTTTGTAAAATATGTGGAGGTTTTTAGAGTACATAAATTAAGGATCGATGTTATTTGTTGTGGTGATCTGAAGCCATTTTCTCTGAAGAGAATCCTCCCAACCATGTGAAATGAATTTTGTTGAGAATATGAATATTTAACCTTGTTTGTTACTGCACGAATGACTTCTCTAAATTTGGTGCCCGTATAAACATTTTCAGCCTGTTTAGATGGACTAAGTATTTGGTCAAGAAAGCCGTTACATGAAGAAAGATGAAAATGAAATAAACAGCTAAGACACTTCTCTTTGGAGAATTGCTGCTTGATTATTAGGATACCAAGAGAATCTGTCCGTTTTAACTCAAGCTTTTGGCCATGTTCAATGGACATTTGTTGTAGAATTTGATTGCATGGGTCGATGCTTTCTGAAGCTTATTTTTGTAACATAAGCTACTTTAGTTTCATGAACCAATTTATTTTCACCTATTAATGTTTAATTTTATGTTTCAGGTGGCGGAGTGCTCTTCTTTGGAGGACCTTCTTCACAACTGCTATTGTAGCTATGATATTAAGATCTCTCATAAAAGTTTGCCGAAATGGCGGCTGCGGGCTCTTTGGACAAGGAGGACTTATTATGTTCGATGTGAACTCTGCAGTCCCTGCTTATAACACTGCAGATATGCTTGCAATTATTCTAATTGGGGTTCTTGGAGGTCTTTTAGGCTGCCTATACAATTATCTTGTGGACAAGGTCCTGAGGACATACAGCTTCATCAATGAGTATGCTTCTAGACCACCTTTGCCTATTTACTCGTACATACTTTTGTCGGTTATAACCTTTCGATTGCGGATGTGATATGATGAAAATACAATGTTTACTTTGGAAATATTTGCAAGTTATGCTGCGGTATCTTAAAGCATCCTCAAATATTTCTTTTATTATGCTGGGTTATTCTTTCGATACCTAAATTAAAACAGATTTTAACAATGCTTCTTTGTTTTTGGTTATGTTCTGTACTGATCATAGCATTACGTAGCTGACTGATACCTCTCTTCTTTCCCCCTTAATACTCCCTCCGTCTTCATTAAAAGAGTCCTATTTGACAAAAGGTATAAAATTTTATTTTTGTCAATTAGATGAAGGTACGTGTGCATATTGTTGCTTGTCAACTTAATATTCCCTTGCTGGTTATGACCTTGGAGCTGCAGTTAATCTGAATTTTTTGTCTAAAATATTTGGAAATTTTCCTGCTGATTGATATTTATTACGACTACTTGCAGGAGAGGACCTGTGTACAAGATCGTGCTAGTGATCGCAGTTTCCCTTTTAACATCTTGTTTTGCCTACGGCCTCCCTTGGTTAGCACAGTGTACTCCATGCCCTAGTGACTTGGATAAAGAGTGCCCCACAATAGGTCGCGCTGGCAACTACAAGAACTTCCAATGTGAACCAGGGCACTACAATGATCTTGCTTCCCTTTTACTCAACACCAACGATGATGCCATCCGAAATCTCTTCAGTTCTAAGAACCGAAACGAATTTCATATCTCGACACTCTTCATCTTCTTTTCTGGGGTCTACATCCTTGGTATTATCACTTATGGAATTGCTGTCCCATCCGGGCTCTTCATTCCTGTCATACTTGCTGGAGCCTCATATGGTCGCCTTGTTGGACGACTTTTGGGTTCGATATCCAGTCTTGACGTTGGTCTCTTCGGCCTTCTTGGGGCTGCTTCGTTTCTTGGTGGAACGATGAGAATGACAGTATCGCTCTGTGTCATACTCCTTGAGCTCACAAACAACCTGCTAATGCTCCCGTTAGTTATGCTTGTTCTTCTTATTTCTAAAACCGTGGCAGATAGTTTCAACAAGGGTGTGTACGACCAGATTGTGAAGATGAAGGGTTTGCCTTACATGGAGGCCCATGCTGAGCCGTACATGAGGCATCTGGCGGCTGGGGATGTTTGTTCGGGTCCCTTGATTACATTTTCGGGTGTTGAGAAAGTCGGTGATATACTGCATTCTCTTCGGATGACCGGCCACAATGGGTTTCCTGTCATTGACGAGCCCCCGTTGGCGGATGCACCGGAGCTGTGTGGCCTCGTACTAAGGTCTCATTTACTTGTTTTGCTTAAAGGAAAGAAGTTCACCAAGAACAGGGTCTTGTCCGGATCAGAAGTTTTAAGGATTTTCCATGCGTTTGATTTTGCCAAGGCTGGATCAGGGAAGGGGCCTAAAGTGGAGGATTTGGACTTGAGTGAGGAAGAAATGGATATGTATGTTGATCTCCATCCAATTACTAATACGTCACCGTATATGGTAGTGGAGTCCATGTCTCTTGCCAAAGCTGCTCTTCTCTTCCGGCAACTCGGCCTCAGACATCTGTGCGTCGTCCCTAAAAAACCCGGGGTAAGAAAAAACACTCATTGCTCCCTCCCTCGAATTGCATTTGGATTGAAGGATCTATTAGTTTCATTTTAAACTATATTTTCAGTGTTTTGTGTTATGGAAAAACTCATTCATTTCAAATCCTTTTCATTCTAATTTGCAGCGGGCGCCGATTGTTGGTATTTTGACAAGGCACGATTTTATGCCGGAGCACGTTTTGAGGCTCTACCCGCAATATGGTCACCACAAGTAGGCAGGGCAGGCTCAATGAGAGTGTACTTTTCTGCTTAAATTTGTGGCCTTGAGATAATATATATTTATCTCAACTGGAGCATGTGATTGGACTGCACATAGCAATAATGGAAGGAACATAACCTTAACCATATTGTACGAATGAATGCTTGTAATATTATTTACAAGATAGAATTAGTGCAATTGGGTTTTCCTACAACATTATGTACAATACCATATTTATCCACCTGGTTCTGTCAATATAGCTTCTCATTAACAACGCGTCCGTCCATCGTTCTTGATCATTTCGTCTTTCAATGCTTCAAGTAGTGTTGTCCTTAAACGGGCCAGATTCATGTAACAATTTCATAACATGTTCAAGCTGTCAAGATTTCAACAACACCAAAAAGAGTTAGTTTAACTGTTGAATTACATCACAAACAAATGGAGAATGGTTTTGTCCATTTAAATTTGAAGGAAAAAGGGGCACAAACAAAATATTGAATGAAGGTTAGGTTCTAAGAGAATTAATACCGTACTGTATAACCTCTCTAAATTAATACACGACAAATTAATAATCTGTGTAGTATAATAAGTTTTTCCAGTCGGTCTCGGGGCCTATAAGCTTAATTTCGATAAAATAATAAGATAACAACTAATCAAGAAAACTTTTATATAATTACATGGTCCCAATGACAGTTTTAATTATTAATAATCTTATAAAATAACAAATAAAATTTACATAATAGTACATTCTATTAAAATATGACTGTTGTAACTTACTTTTTCTCGAAATTTAAATTTCATCGAATCTCATCACAGCATGTACAAGTTTTGGAGCAGATTTCTCAAACTGCAACATAAACTTAGAAGATGTTGATTTAAGTTTTCCCTTTTATAAAACAAGATCCATGAGTAATATTATTTATGTTATCATGATATCTTCGATTTTCAGGACACCTTAATATAAATAACACTAAATTGACGTACAATGGCTAAATTCAGTTAATCTAACAAAAGTGTATGGTTCTCTATTAATAGATCTTGCCTAGTTTGAGATTATTAATTTAAAGAGGTTTTATTGTACACAGCAAAATCATCATACTGACATTCTATTAATATTTATTTACCTGAGCTCGTTCTCGTTCCAAGAAATCGGAAATAACTTTGCTGAAGCCTTGATCCAGAATGTAGTGACAGCTGTAGGTTGTGACTGGCATATACCCTCTCTGAATTTTATGCTCACCTTGGGCTCCAGCCTCTACCTTGTTCAGATTTAGTTCTATTGCAGCTTCTATAGCCTTAGCAATGTCCAAAACAAACTAATTATTGGCACTCAAAGATAGCAGCATACTTCACATCTATCTGAAAGATGATTTTTTTCCAGTTTTAACACTTAATTTTCCAGGATGATTAAAAAAGTACCCTTGAGGTAAAGCCTAATCACAAAAGAAAAAATAGAAAAGAAAAAATAGAAAAGACCTATGGAAATTTGTTTTCTTACAAGTATTACAAATAGCCCTTGAAATTCTTCGTATTTTTATTACAAACACCATCCTCTCAATTGGGGCAGCTTGTAAGGAAACAAACTCTTGCTGGTTCTTTCTGATCAGGCTAAACCTCAAGGCTAGTTTGTTATCTATACGTAATTTCCAAAAAGGGAGAGGCGGCCAACATTTTAAAAAAGTTAACCCCAACCAAACAGTGACAAACAAAATTGCATTTTAATCTAATGTTACTATAAATCACATACAAGACTCAATAATGAAGTATCGAATAAACACAAGTGAAGGGAAAAACCTGATAATAGCAGGCTTCAAAATGTAGACTTGGGTAGTAAGCTTCGGGGAGACATCCCCATAAGCGTCCATATAATGTATCTCCTCCAATAAGATTAAGGGCTCCAGCAACGACTTCGTCCCCTTCTTCTGCAGTAATAAGTAGGACCTGATCACCCAGCTTTGAAGCCATATTGTGGAAGAAATCTCTTGTTAAATAAGCAGTGCCCCACCTGAAGACATATTTATTCAGAGAGAGTTCCAAGAATGTTGTTAATTTGAAGTCAAAAAATTGTTATATTGACTGAATATGTTTTGACCAGAAAATAGGAGTTCAGTGGACCCAACTTATTGTCTGTGGTATTTCGGTAGAACTTATAGAATGTATCCCAATGGTTAGCCTGCCAATGTAATAGACAAACAAAGTTGAGAATCCGAAACAACTACAACTTGTAGAGGAACTTTGACTGTAATTTATCAAACTATTTCTCTTGAAATGTTCCCAACAATTAGTACAAAAATGAGAAAAGAAGGCAGTAAATCAAGGTTTCCTTTGCTTTGGTCGAGCAGAGCCCAAGGCCTAAGCCTAAGTCAGACTATTAGAAAAGGGTCCCACTAAATTTGATGCTTGAAAAACCGATTCTAGTAGGGGTGATGTTTTTTTGGTTTTGTTTTGACAAGAAACAATTTTATTAATTATCAGAAACATTACCATGGGAAGAGGTTTCGCAACTGAAATACATACAGCATATTAATACACTTGCAGAAGGACTGATGTTGCTATAACATAATAATGGAAACTAGATATGTCGATCTCAAACATACCTTAATTTCATATCCTCTTAGGCGTTTCATGGTCAAATTCTGGGCAGATATCTGCAAGAAGGAAATATTACACATTACTAGCAATTTCCTGGTGAAAAAAGCCATCAATAACCTCATCATATGACAATAGAACTGGTCGAGAGGCCTTATAACCAAGAGTATTTTTGAAGTCTTTTGGATGGTCCAAGAAAGGACGAGAATATGAAAGGAAGAGGCATATAAGCTGTGAAAAGTGAAATTTGGTTTTGGCACCATTTCAATCACTTTCAAGGGAGAAATAACTACCGAAGAAACTTCAAGAATTGCATAAAATCAAATGAAATAATTTCTAGTCCACGTAATCCTTGGCAATAAGATCAAATCCAGAATAACTGAGTGGAAATACCTTCGTTTTTTATTTTTTATTTTTATTTTTATATGCCACAATGTTTTGGTGTGATATTGGTCGGAATAGACAGCCGATCTCATATTTGAACTTACTGCTAATAGAGCATGAAATGGATAAACTAGATTTCAAACATGAGAAACTACATTCATTTGTATTAGCCCAGGAGTAGATGGTTCATGTTACTTCTCAGATCAGTTTTTGGGTACAAGACCTGTGGAGAAAACCACATTATATCTTTGTTCATCCCATCATCTCTTAAAATATTGTTATCTAATTCAAAATTCAATATGGTATAAGTTCAGAAGGCTGTACAGCTCTCTGCAAACCAGCCTTTACTGCTGAATATCAAACCCTAGCCTAGCACCAATAGCTAAAAGAGAAAAAGTTACAGAAATCACTATTACAACTCAGACTGAGAGGTTCCGTCCAATCATTCTTCAGGAGAACTGCAATCCATCACTCTAATCGTCTTAATGGAAAAAAATTACCTCAAATTGTTACCAGCTAGTATGAAGGGAAAAGGATAAATCATAAGCCACTCGCTGGGAACTGTCCCAGAAAGGGGTGAACCAGGTTTTACATCAAGGTTGAAAAAGACTCTTCAATTCATGGCTATGGAATTCCACGGCCTGGAAATATATACTCAAATTTCCCAAATACTGCCAGTATCTAAAAGGCGAAGTTGAAACAGTACCAAACAGGAGAAAGGTCAGCAGAAGAATGTGCTAACCTTTTAAAAGTTGATGGCAAGAACTGGATTACAACCCAGTTATGGAACTTAATGTGCTGCAGTAGTGAAGGGTTTCAGTACGAAAGACAGGGTGTATGTTTCCATTTCTGGCTTGCAACCCGAAATTGACCAATTTCGAGTTCATATTTCAGAAAAAGCACCTTCCCTCAAATGAAACTATATCCCAAGTTCAAGCCGAAAAAGAGTAGGGGAAATGTGATGCTTGAGCCATGTAAATTGCTCCACTAATAAAACCATTCTTCATATTCCAAAATTATCTATCAACATTGTGTCTGTACAGATATTGACAAAAGATACAAACTGCCATGTAATCTTTCGTGCATCCTCTTGTTTCAGGAAAAGAACAGGATTTGTACCTAGAGATACCAAACAAGTTATATATTCATCTCTGTCCTTTCTTATTCATCCTCCAATGAAGATGCAATCTCGCATCATTAATGTCGTTTCGGTTTCGCTAGGTCATCCACCATCTAAAACTCTTAAGGTCATGCTTCCATCATTGTTAAGGATCAGATATGGAGAACTTTCGACTGATGTGTGAGTTTGCAAAACATACTCGTATATCCTACTATTATCAACAAGAAAACTTCTACTCAATTTTATATGGTTCAAAAATAGTTCCTCTATGATTCCTAAACTACTTGAAGGTTTATTTTTTTTACAGAAGATTGAGCATGGATAATAACAAATGAGAGATGAGCCATATTCCACCTAATTTTGATTCCATGGTACAAAAGCAAAAGGTTTCGACCAGATCACCATAAGAAACCAAGGGATTATTTTACTCAAGTTTAACTTCATATCTTCAAAAGGAAGGATCATTCATAAGGTCTTTTGCACAAGTGCACCAGAGAAAAATGAAGTGGCCTACCGAGAAGTTAAATAAAAAGCAAGAGCATTGCTTAAACACTACCAGGCATTTCATTTTCATCAAAATGTACCAAAAATATTGGGGCATGCTGCTGTCACATCTGTATTCAATTACCGTCCCTTGTCTTGGATTAAAGTCCAACATATTAGTGTTTAAATGATATGAGAACCCCAGATATTTTTCCTCTTTCTGAAAAGAAATGAGGATTCCACCATCACCCCCAAACAAAGCAAACAAAACAAATACTACTCCAAACTTTACCCTCCCCCACACCTTGTCAAGGGATTCCTCAGCATCCTCAAAGACTTCAACTCCTCTTTTCCTTTCTAACCAAAGAGACAACACAATGCTCGGAATATCAATCCCCCTAAAACCTGAACCCGCTTTTGATAATGAAGCCTCCAAGGTTCAGTGGAAAAAAGTCATTAGCAGACAGTGGCATAAACCATGACCACCAAAATCCTTAAACACCCACTTCTACTTATTGACATATGAACAGGTGATTCAAATACTCAAGTCACCCCGATACAAGACAAACAATTTAGACCAAAAGGACATCCAGGAAACACTTTTTGTAATAACATCACAGGTGGGAAGCTTACCGAACAACTAACCATGAAAACAACTGAACCTCGTTAGGTTCAGGAACATTCTGAATGGTTTGAGGCAACGGAAAAGGAGGATATACAACAATAAGAAAGAAGCACATGGAAAAGGATTTGCACGAAAACACTCCAAATGGATCCAACAAGCAACTGACAACTCCTAATATCTTCTGCATTATAAGCCAGCCTAAGTCCTAGCTGAGAAGGATGATCCATATGTAATAGGCAGAGCAAACTGATTTGAATGTGTCAACCCTCATTTTCAATCAATTTTATAACTATAAAAAGATAGCCTAGGCAGTTATATTTAACTATGTGGAGATATTATGCAAATATTATACTTGGAAACAACACAAAAATGGTCCTATTTCCTAAGTAGAGTTACACAACTTTTGATTATAATTTAGACCGAAGTGGAGTCCTAATGAATATTTAATCCTTCATCAAGTAGGCTAAAAGACTTTTTGTATATATGATTCTGTTCTGACATGACCTTTACCTGTATTTATTAGATTATTTTAATGCATGCTTTCTAGATACTATGTCATCTGACAGTGGATATATGTTCTTATCTCCCTTCACAGTTGCCCATCTTTTATTAATAACACATTCTTTAAGCATACATTAGTGGTACCTTGTTAGGCATATAAGCGAGGGAGCCCTAACTTAACCCAAAACCATGGTTAAAGGTAAATGGTTGACTCCCACTTATATGCGCTTCCACACTCTCATGTGGAACCGATGTGGGATATCGTAACAATCCATCCCCCTTTCAAACCGGACGTCCACGGACGGCACACTCCGGGTGGCAACCCACATACCAAGGCCCACTTCCCGGGTGGCAACCCCCCTTGGGCCCACATCCGAGGTGGCAACCCCTGGGCCCACCATCGGGTAGCCCCTTTCCGCGGCCCGCCCGGATCCGGCAGGTCGGCCAAATTGTTAGGCATATAAGCGAGGGAGCCCTAACTTAACCCAAAATCATGGTTAAAGGTAAAGGGTTGACTCCCACTTATATACCCTTCCACGTTCTCATGTGGAACCGATGTGGGATATCGTAACATACCTCCAAATCAGATTGGATATCAGGAGAACAATGTGGATAAGAAATATATGATAAAAAAAAACCCAACATTTATGGCATTGAGGGCCTATAAGCGAAACAATAGAGCTTGGACTCTTGTATTTCAAGTTCAATAACCTCACATCACATAAAAGTTATTTCTTTCTCACATTCAATGACTATATCTATATATGTGTGTAGTCCCCATGTTAGCAAGAAAGTAAGTGAATACAGACAGCACTCTAGAAATACAATTGAGATTTTAAAATGTGTCTGTAGCTAGTAAGACCTGATTTGTTCAACCCTTTCATTTAGTTTTATGTTATGGTTTCATTGTGCATCTCAAAATTTCTTATACAAACATTCTCCACTGAATCTTTTTCATCCATGGTGAAATCTATCAACTAAAAGAAAACAAAACCTACTACCAAGCCCAAAACGTACCTTTTTGCGCTCTTGACGAATGTTTTTTCTCTTACTTTGCTTCATGTCCATCAAGAACTCATCAAAACTGTGTATAAAATCAGCATTGCTTTAGCAATAACAAGATCCTTCATTTTTAAGAATAACTTTTGAACATTTTTATATAACAAGAAAGTCTTTCTGAGATCAGGATGCATGGTTAGTTCATTGCCATATTTGTCATTCTCCAAAAGAGAAGGAAAAAGGTTTATCACAGACCAGCAAACAGATTGTAACAATTTTCTGAACATAAAATAATAGTGAACATGCTTCATGTATGAAACCTTAGATGTTATAACTATCACTAGGTACCAGAAATTAAACAGTCACTATTATATATATTAGGATCTTTTTAAGAGATAGGATGGGTTCCCAATCATTTATCTAGTATGGAACTACAAAACGTGGTACAGCTTACATAATTCAACTTCCAGGTAAGCTACATGAATTTTACACTAATTATTGCAAAGTTGGTAATGGTTACAATATTCACTTCAATTGGACATATGGTTAGAAATATACCTCCAAAGTATTTGTTGAATAACCTCGGCTAATCTTTCTTTTAATAAGAAACAGAGATTTTATTAATAAAATAGCCAAGGGATGAGAAGTAAGTCAGAGCCTAACACATCACACTACAAAGCATATATTGACCAACACATTGTCGGTACCACAATACTCCACAGAATTTTTCCTTTCTTGTTGATCAGACCTCCCAATTTGAGGCAAAGAGGTATGTGGTCGAAAGTATTGGAGGTGTAACTCTCAAAGCTTGAACCACTTGTTTTTGCACTGCTATTTTGCCCAGGGTCTGTGGTCGAAAGTATTGGAGGCCATGAATATAATTTGGGTTACACCCACGTCCACCAATAACCTCGGCAAATCTTTACACCATTATTCTATTGTCCAACTCTATGACATACATTAAAAGTAAAGAAACGTGATTTTATGCATGTTCATATATCTTAGCAATTCCTCCCATAATATCCAAAAATAGAAATAAAAAAGGAACCTTCTCCAACATGAAATTCCAGAAATTTAAGGTTTCATCAAAGAGGACAGATGGTTTATGACACTTGAACGGCTTAATACGTGCATTGACAAGGCGAAACCATGCACTCTGATAATGGGTATCTGCCAGAGATAAACAAAGAAAATGGCCACTTGCCTAGAGGAACCTAAGAACTTGTGAGAGTCAACACAAGCCAAAAAGCAACATGCAGTGGATTAAAGTTGATATTCTTGTGCAGCTCAAAGTATTTGGTTCTCCCAAGATTTTTAAATTGGTCTCAGGCATGCTAAAGGTGATCTTTTTGTTTCTCTGTCATGACCTTTTTTCTTCTTTGAGTAGCATCTAGCTCTCTCATATTGTATCACTCGAGAAGTCAACTTAAAG
This sequence comes from Ajuga reptans, assembly GCA_032274785.1. NCBI lineage: Eukaryota > Viridiplantae > Streptophyta > Magnoliopsida > Lamiales > Lamiaceae > Ajuga > Ajuga reptans. The sequence goes on from JAUEKW010000008.1 coordinate 1,052,937, forward strand.
TGAGAGGAAGATATTATGACTCTACCACTACTCTTAATACAAAAGAAAAATGTGTGATACAATCAAATGAAACAATTGCGCGCATTATTTATAAAATAATAAATAAATAAATAAATAATTGCTCACATAATTCTATAAATGTTCCATTCAGCTGCGCTGAGCAAATGAAGTAACAACATAGCTACCTTCTATAATTGCGATTTTTCCAGTGATATTGAATTCCGTTTCTCTGCAGAAAACCCTTCTCCTTCAACTTCCCGCACTCATTTTCAGAGGGGAAGGTGATGTGCAGTGATGAAACCTGAAACTGGGAAGACACATATATGTCACTATAAACAATGCGAAAGCACAACTAAGACTTTTGAGGGTTTTGATTTGATGCAGTTGATTATTTCACATTATAGTTGGAATGACACAATTTGTGACACCAGCAGTAAACAAGAAAACTTGAGATCTCAAGAATTACCCGAACTAGATAAATTATTGAAAGAACCTTTACTTAAAATCTGTGTATGGCCAAGATTCTGTCTGGAAGGAGTGCGAATCAGATTTGACTACATTAACTCATACACAGAAAAGCAAACATACTCATATGCAGACTACAAAAACTTTTTCCTATAGGTGACAGGTTTAATTGTAAAAAATAAAAGAAAGATAACAAAACTAATCCCAGGTTAAAAGTGAAATGGGAAAGGAAAAAAAAAAACACAGGTGTATTAAAGATTGGGAATGTGCTCCTAAACAATTAAAGCATCACATGAATCCAAAATGAAGTTAAAGGTACACTGAGAAAGATTGATCGGATTGAATAACTACCTTAATTGTCAATTCCACCAATGCAGAGACTAAAATATCAAAGACTTGGTCTCTGTAACTTTTATTACGGACTAAGATCCTCGGGCCGGTAACTGGAGTGAAAGGAACACAACATTGCAGTTTTGGATAATATCTTGACCCATAACTGTAATAGGCATCTGCCCATGAATGATCAAACACGTATTCACCATAAGAATGGCTGCATAGTTGAATAGGACACCAGGTAAGAACATGTAATAAAAGTCTTATTCAGTAATAGTAGAGATGCCAGTTGCGTGGAGGCTGTTCGCAGTGTACACGTCACTATTGGATACGGATAAAAAAAAAAAAAAAAAAAAAAAACAATCCGCTGCTCTTCCTTTTGCGGTGAATAAAAACTGTGTGACAATTTTTTTTGATAGGAAAGGAAATTTTATTGAAGAGAGAATGGGGATGAGAATAACTATGCGAAAATAAACGAACCTCTTCAGATAGAGAGGAACCACTCCAAGAACATTACCGGAGTCATCCTGAGCAAACACATGCTGAGGAACCCATCCTGTTTCCTGCAAGAAAGAGTAAATTACTACTACTTCAAAGATGAAGGCAAAACCAGATTGTCCAAAAAGAGGCATATGTGCAGATCATACAGTTGATACTGCCTCAAGATTTTCGTTTCACTCACATATTCTTCTACATGACAAAACATATAAGTATTGGTACTTATTGTACTAATGTCTATCAGTCTCCAGCTCATTGGTCAAGCGAAAAAAAGAAGAAAGAAAAAAAGAGGGGGCGGGAGGACAGAACTCAGCGTACTGGCTATCTTCCAGGATTAGGATTCGTCTGTTATGATCATCTTTCCTGGGTTTTATAACAGTGCGACCGATGGCTGCATATTCTGATTGACAGTCCATTGCTCTTTTGTTTAATTTTATTACAAAAACCCCTTTGTTATAGCTCTCGAGACTATAACAAGTGGAGGTGAGAATATAAGGATATATATGCATGTCATTGAAACAGACGATATAAACTTTTTTCTCTCAATAAATGGATAATCATAAAGTCACAGATAAATAATTCACAGTATGTTGTCCAGTCAGATACTATTTGCACCAAAGTACATATGCGTGTTAACAGGCAATGATAAATAAAGCATCACCCAATGGCACAAATGTTGAACTGTCTAGTGACTCTAACCTTCACTGCACAGCATGACTCCTCTAAGCTTGAAAGAAAACCATGGGTAAGAAATGGATTAAATTGATCTGGACCTGCAGCATCAAGACTGCAAGCATCCCACTCTCCTGGTGAGATCTGTGAGATAGATGAAACCACCCGAACTGAGAGCTTTCGGGCTTTACCTAAATCAGTTCTTTCACCCTATTATAAGTCGAAAAATAGCATGCAGTTAAGCGTCATGACTTCGGCCACTGAAACAACATAAATATCAGAGGGACCACAACATAAACACCTCAATCCCTAGCTCTGTCAAACTGAAGTCTCCAAGGGATAGGTCCTGCTTGGAGGGCTCCACAGCCTTCTTTGGACCCCAAAATATGGCCTTTATACTAAACCCTATGTCTGAATTCTGGAAGCATCTTCTAGATAATGTTTTCCTCTATAATCAGAGAAACAGATACATATTACCAAGCAGAAAAAAGCAGTACGACAAGTTTAATCTCTCTTATGATGAAAGAAATAAGTAAAGAACACCAGCAGCTAAGATTACATCCAACTACAAGAAATTGCAATTTCTTTGAAGCTAAATGAAGCGTCATCCTGAAAGCATTATTTGGAGCAAGTCGGAAATTCAATGACTTGAAATTCAACATAATAAGTTCTTTAATCTTCCCATCAGCATTAATCCTCGATGGCAAGAACACATAATGCAGTCAATCCTTGTATAATCACTGAGCAATCATACTAATACTGCCATGAGAGAGAAAAGAAAAAAGGCAGCAGTATCTTTGATTATGCAACAACAGTAAGTGCTTACAATTACATTCTGCTACAAAAAATAATAAATATTAATCTGAAAGAAGTCCATTGAATGAATTGAAGAATACAGCCCCCGCCTGAACATGAAATCTTTTCCTTTTCAAATTGGAAAAAGTAATACAACGATTCTAGGTCGCATGAGAAGAATCACAATTATTGAATTAGCATAATCAAATACTGTCAAAATTGAAAAAGGAAAAAAAAAAAGTAAAATTAGTAAAAGCAACCAAAGGACGCAGTAGAAGAGTAGAAAAGGGAGCGGCTTACGAGGTGAAATGAGGTGTGGCCTAGAAATGGAGGAGAAGCTGCCACGGCAACAGCCATGGCAAGATGAGATGAGATGAGATGAGATGAGATATCAGATTATCCCTCTCCCTCTCCCTCTCCCTCTCCCTCTCTCTTTCTCTGTATTTCTATTTCTATTTCTATTTCTATTTCTATTTCTATTTCTATTTCTATTTCTATGTCACTAATTCACTATTCTGTGAGCGTCGCAGTCGAGTAATTTGATTTTTTTTTTCGTTATGACATTTTATTTTGTTTCTCCATCTATAAACATGGGTGTGTTTGATTGGGCTGGGCTGTCATACTGTTGGTTGAAGTAAAGTGATTGAGCTAAGTAGTTAAAAAATAATATTTAATTATAAAAGGTGATGTGATTTGTGTATGAAATTGATTGTTTGGGTGTTTGCAGGTTAAAAAATAATATTTAATTGTAAAAAGGTAATGTGATGTGTGTAAGAGGTTATGAATTGATGATTGTTTAATGATTAAACTAAAGTAGATGTTGAAAAGTGTAATTGATTGACAATGTTATAATTATTGGTAGAGGTTATGCCCAAACCCAAACAAGCACACCCATAATGTTTTATCAGATTATGGTTGTAATTGATAATACTTATATGTTACTTTCCTTTTTTATTATATAAATTGTGCAAACACTATGATTGTTTTGTATTGTAAACAACTGACTTGTATGGGTTGTTTTGTGTTTTAAAAAACACTAGAATCACGATTTGAAATATATTTATTTGAAAGAAAAAAAAATTGATATAAAAAATTGAATTATTTATTTTTTGCTAAATAAAGAATATTAAATTATCTAATAATTTATTATTTCGAAAATTTTTATTTAATCTATTTTAGTTTGCAGGTCAAATACAATAGAATTAGACTGAATAGTTCAACACACAATAATCATTCAAATCTAGATCAATAATCAACTAACATACAATTGCTTATTTCAAATTTAGTATTTTATATCAAAATATTCGGTAGGAGTATCAGATTAAATACTAAGAAAAGATAATTTATTTTTATCCATTATAAGTGAAAACGAATTTAAAAATAAAAGGTTATTTATGTTTTTAGAATGTTGGAAATATACTTTCGACGGAGCGGAAGAGAGCTACAAAAATGAAGCAGGTAACTAAGTTTGCATGTCCCTTACGCCGATGTATATGTTCATCCACTACTTTTTTGTTCTTTATAAAAAAAAAAGTGAAATATCTAGGATTTGAAAACAGAAAAATGGTTGGTTTTTACTATTTTGGAACTACAATAATATTATATAATATGGATTTGTTTAAAGAATAAAATTAAGATATAAAACTTAAACTAAATTGACTGTTTTTATATAATGATTAGTCAAGAATTTACTGGAATCATTTTTTTTTTCAAAAAATATATTTTAAATTTTTATTTGTAGCTCAAACCTTATAAAAAAATTCTAGCTCATATTAAATACGCAAATCTAACCTAAATAATCGTCAAATAGTTATATTTTTAATGTAACTTATTTTAAAATATGCAATATAGATGTCAATTAAAAGACCACGAAAAAATGAAAAAGAATCAGAAAATTGTTTGTACTTTAATTTTTTATTTTTTTTATAAAATAAGTCAATCATAAGATGTCCCCTATAAACTTTTTTATATAAGAAATTTCCCAAAAAGTTTAAACTTGGAACTAATTTTGGGCATGATTTTATATATACATATCTATTATATTATTAATGTTTATGCTTACTATTTTTAGCACGGAAAATGAGTGGGAAAATTTTCTTGATTTCCTCTTATAAAGGGTTGTCTTTTATTATATAGTAAGATGAGTTGTTTAAAGCAATAGAGTTGTTTTATAATAAAAAAAAAAAATAGTTGTTAGCTTGATTGTTTAAAATATAAAACAATTAAGTTGTGTAAAAAAGAGACTATTTTTTATTGTTTTAAATAAGTAAAGCTATTTATGATCTAAAGGTCTTTGACTAGATTAATTCGGAAAATTCCCCAGTGAAAGCCATGAGTGATGTTTCTCGGTGCGGTTATCTGAATCCAAAGTTAATAGTCGAGGGCACTCACTTTCTTATTTTTGGGATAAAATATCTTATAGTTTTTTTTAATTATTTTGTTCGATTAAATATAATTGAATATATTTCAATTGTTGGTTAGGTGTTTCTTTAGGGAAATTACCATAATATATTACTCGGCAACTAGTATAATTCTCGTGCAATGCACGGTTTATAAATTTAACATAAATATAAATTCATATATTTTTATGGTTATAAAATAGTGAGATATTATAATCAATATTTAAAAAGTGATGGAAATTTATATATTTGTTAATAAAAGAAAAGGCCAATAAAAATTATTTAAAACATAGATATATTTTTTTTTTTGAAAGGAAACCTAATTATATAAATCACGATAAAACGAGTACATCGTTCAAGACAAAGAATCTAGCCTCTTCAGGAACCTCCTCGACCCAAAAAATCTCAGAATTACATGTAGATACAAAGTGAGCTAAATAGTGAGCTACTTTGTTTGCTAGCCGGGGAATATACTCAAATGTAATACTATTAAAGGCTCCCGCAATAGCTAATATATCCCCCACCACCACTTCTCTGTAACTCTCAGTAATTTCATGGCCACGCAACTATTCGATGAGCGTCTTGATGTCACTCTGCAGCACAAGGTCCGTTAGACCGCTTTCCACTGTCGCAAACAACATTGCCAATCCTTCTCTTATAGTACTGCTACCACCCATCTTCTCTCTTCTTGCTCCCACCAGCAAAATATCGCCCTTCTCGTCTCGAACCACAAATCCGAACCCCACCATGCCATCCGGAAAGACCCTTATATCTGTGCTCACCGCAGCCTTCCCCAATGCCTGAGGTTTCCATGCTATGTTATTTGGTGTAGCGGATGTTGGTTTCTGCCGTTCATACGCGTCTATGAATTCTAGGTAGGACCCTTGTGCTTGCTTCAATATCATTTCACTCTCCACTCTCTTACCCTCGAATTGAAACTGATTCCGCGCCTTCCAGATTTTCCACAATAAAGTGCTTATAAACTCCACTCCAGAAGCACACATTTGGCCCAAGCAATGTTATGTAAATATTTTAACAGTAGCCATATTCGACATACTAACCTCAAACCTGTTGGAGTATACTGTAAAGCAAACTTTTGTTGGGCTTTGTGGACGTATATTTGATTTCCTTATTATCTGAAATAAATGGTTTCTTCACATCATTGCTTTCT
>JAUEKW010000008.1:1080743-1096428 GCA_032274785.1 Ajuga reptans
CAACCGACTGTCTCTCGTTCAAGCTGTGAGTCTGAATATCGTGCAATGGCCTACGCCTCCTCGGAAATAATTTGGGTCGTAAATTTTCTTCATGAGCTTCATGCATTACCTCTCACTACACCTACCTTGCTCTGCGATAACAAAAGTGCGTTGTTTCTCAGTCAAAATCTCGTGGCACACAAACGTGCTAAGCACATTGATATTGAGTATCACTTTGTTCGCGAGTTAGTGACTGCACAACGTCTCATTACTCAGCATGTTCCCAATACATCTCAAATCGCGGACATCTTCACCAAGAGTCTTTCACGTCCTTTATTTGAACTTTTTCGATCCAAGCTTCATGTCCTTCCACATCCGCTTCGCTTGACGGGGGGTATCAAAGATATTCGGGAGACGTAAATCTGCATATTTTGTTGTATATATTCTTTAGGATTCTTTCCATAATTATTGTAATTCTATTGTAATCTCTTATTGTTAAATAGTGGAAGATATCTCCAAAATCCTCAATTGAGGAAATCTAATTCATTCTACAGTACATATATAAAATGACTTTTTTGCTCAAGTGTCCTAATAGAGGCACCTTACTATCCATAATTTGTTGTAGTGTTATTTAGATCCCAAAAATAGTTTTTTTTCTTAAAATATATACTAGAGATCGAAATTCTAATTGTACTTAATAACTACCATAGTCGTCTACATATTTCAAATACAAAATTTATCGACTAAATTTTATTCATCAATACATTTCCATCACTAAATCGGTCGATATATTTTAAATAAAAAATTTACCGACTGAATTGTATTGTTTGGTAGGATTTTATTACTAAATCGGTCGCTAATTTGTCATATAGAAAATTAGCACATTGTTTTACTACTAACTACCGACAGGAAAAATCGATCGCTAAAATAGCATCGTTAGTCTGTCGACAATCCGTCAGTAAATTTTATTTTTATAGTTCTTTTTATTTTTGTCAATATATGGTCGCAATTATGTCGATACTTGAGGACATAAATTTTTCGTCGCTAAATTTGTCACTGTTTTGGAAATTTCTTATAGTGTTGTATTGATTTTTAAATTTGAGTTAGAATCTCTTGCTTGTTTTCCCGTATTTGTGTGAATTTAACAATCTGATCTTCTGGAGTACAATCTTTTGTGGATATTTGGTTTGTATTTTTTGTTGCATTTGGCGTGGAATTTGATTAGGATTTGTTCTGGATTTTTTTTTCTTTCTAAAATATGTATTATGATCAGCAAAAAAGGATACTATTACTTGTATGTGTGTTTTTATGTTTCAAATAATTAATTTATATGTTTATAATATATTATTTTATTAGATTGTTGTATTGATATGTGAATGTTGTAATCTCTAGCTTGTTTCCTGTAATGGTGTGAATTTACTTACCAAACTGAGCCCTCCAGTCTTGTGCGGAGATTTAGTTTGTATTTTTGTGGCATTTTGGGTGAATTTGATTAGGATTAGTTCTGGATTATTTTTTGATAAAATATGTAGTCTGGTCAGCTTAAAAAAATAATATTTCTTGTGTGTGTGTGGTTTTATGTTTCAAATAATTTATTTATAAGTTTATAATAGATATTATTTTATTATTTTATTGGATTGTTGTATTGATTTGTGAATATGAGTTAGAATCTCTAAATTATTTGACTGAATTTACAACAGTGGGCCCTTTGGAGTACAATCACGTGCGAAGATTTAATTTGTATTTTTTAGACATTTTTTATTTGGATTAGTCCTGGATGATATTTCGGTAAAATATATAGCCTGATCAGCTAAAAGAGATACTATTACTTGTGTGTGTATTTTTATGTTCCAAATAATTTATTTATAAGTTTATAATATATTACTTTATTGGATTGTTATATTGATTTGTGAATATGAGTTGTAATCTCTAGCTTGTTTTTCCCTATATGTGTGCATTTACCATCTCGGGCCCTCTGGAGTACAATCTTGTGTAGCGATTTGGTTTGTATTTTTGTTGTATTTGAGATGAAATTTAATTATGGTTAGTTCTGGATGGTATTTTGACAAAATATGTAGCCTGGTCAGCTAAAAAAGATACTATCACTTGTGTGTGTGTGTGTGTGTATTTTTTTTAAATAATTTATTTATAAGTTTATAATATATTTATAAGTTTATTATATATTACTTTATTGGATTGTTGTATTGATTTCTGAATGTGAGTTGGAATCTTTGGCTTGTTTACCCCTATTTTTGTGAATTTACCAATATAGGCCCTGTGGATTACAATCATGTATTGAGATTTGGTTGGTCTTTTTATGGCATTTGGGGTGAAATTTTATTAGGACTAGTTCTGGATGATCATAAAATATATAATTTGGTCAGCTAAAAAAGATACTATTACTTTTTGTGTATATTTTTGTGTTTCAAATAATTTATTTATAAGTTTCTAATATATTTCTTTATTTTGTGTTGATTTGTGAATGTTTTTTAGAATCTCTTAGCTTGTTTCTCCGCATTTGTGTGAAGCTACGGCATCTGGGGTGGTATTTAATTAGAATTAGTTTTGGATGATTTTTTTATAAAATATGTAATACTATTACTTGTGCATGTGTTTTTATGTTTCAAATAATTTATTTATAAGTTTATAATATATTACTTTATTGAATTGTTGTATTGATTTGTGAATATGAGTTGTAATCTCTATATTGTTTTCCCGTATTTGTGTGACTTTAACAAATTGTGCGCTGTGGACTGCAAACTTGTATTCAAATTTGGTTTGTATTTTTTTGTGACATTTTGGGGTGATGTTTGATTAGGAATAAAATATGCAGCGTGATCAGCTAAAAAAATATACTAATACTTTTGTTTGTTCTTTTGTGTTCCAAATAATTTATTTATAACTTTTCATAATATAGAGTACTTGATTGGATTATTGTGTTTGATGTGCCTTTATGACATCATACTTCTTTCCCGAACTTAGTGCTAGACCGTATATCGATATGATCCTTATTCATCATCATAGTTCGGGTCATCGCGAACCGTCCCAATATACTCTCGAAGAAGTCGAGGCCAGTTCGTGCCTCGCACGGCACGAACTGAGAACTAAGAAAATGGGCTAATATTACAAGAATATTATCGGCAGCCCAAGAACAAACGAATAGGCCCATCGTAAGATTAGAGCCCAAAAGAAGCCCTAATGACATTGACATGACCATTATGCCCTCAGGTAAAAATTCATATATATCTCATTATTCACCATGAAAAGGTAACTTATTACAACTCCCTCACCCATCTTCTCCAATCTATCTATCTTGTCTAAATTACGCCTCCGGCTAAATGAACTGACTTGAGCGTCGGGGTCCCCGCGCCGGGGCACTCCCCGACGTGTTTTTGCAGGTCCAACAAAACGAATCCGGACCACCGTAAACGGAGAAGATGAAGACTAGATGTCCAAAATTATTTTGGCACATCAGTGTTGATTTGTGAATGTTAGTTGGAATCTCTAGTTTGTTTTCCCGTATCATTTTGACGTTAATGAAGACCTTGAAATTGGAAAATACAAGCCATTTGTTTTTAGCATTAAAAGTCATAATTATGTGAATTAATGAAATCTCTACGATAAGAACTTTATCATTTGAAAGGAAAATGCTGCACACAGTCCCTTCAAACCCTGTGAATTAAAGAATGTACTACCGTTCTCGGTCGAAAACTCGAACGGTATAAATAAAAAATAAAAAATAAAAAATAAAAAATAATAAAAAATATGTTTTTTTTATCAAAAGGGCATTTTGGTCAAAAAACCCAGGACCTAGCCAGAGAAAATGGTGGCTATTCAGCCTGCCCATATATAATACTCCATCCGTCTCATAAAAAAAATTATGTATCAAAACTATTTTTTAATCCTATAAAAATGTTCTATTTGAAAAATTAAAGTTAATTATCAATAGAAATCACTCTAATGCATTTATAAAATCATGTTAATACTTTGATATCAATAGTATATTGATGAGTTTAATAATATTTTAAGAGTAAAGCGTACAATCATCCACTTATAAAGAGTTGTACATTTACTATGTTGACAAAAGATAAAAAGTTGTACATCCATCAAAGATAGAGCATATAAAACATAGATTACTAAGGTCATCTCCAAAAACTTGCACCACTCTAGCGCACAATCTGCACTACTTTATGTCAAAATCTGCACTCCTTCTCCAACAGCTTGCACTACTTTATGCACCAAAAAAGAATATTCCCTATAATTCATTTATTTTCTACTTTATGCACTTTTTAAAAGAAAAATTAAAAAAGTGGTGCACCCTCCCCGCACTACTTTTAGTGCACCCCATACACCAAATGCTATTTTAGTGCAAAATTTGGTGCATTGTTGGGAGAGGAAAATGTGGCACTTTGGTGCATTGTTGGAGATGGTCTAATGACCCAACTCAAATGAGCATATCATGAAATACGCATATATATGAACCTTATCCCCAGTCAGGCATATATCACCCTGCCAGTAACTACACGTGTTTTTTGGCACCACATCGTTCCTTCCGTAGCTTAACAATCTCGTCATATCCATATATATATATAGCATTAAAGACAGTCTCATTTCATATATCTCTCCAACCGTAACCTAATATACAAATAGTGCAAACTCATTGTTCAGCACCTGCATCCTCACTGGTTTTCTTATACTCGGGCTTCAGCTCATACGTACCTTGGTTCGTGCCCCTTTTATTGTACACGCAGAGCTCATTCAGTATCTCTTTCAAAAATTGCTGCAAAAACAAACGATGTTGTCAACCAACAATAACATAGCACAATATTCATAGAGCAGGATAGTCGATTATCAGTAACATATTTGGTTGTCAACCTTTTGGCGAATTAGAAATAAAATGATGAATGCAAGGCATCATACCGCGGGTTGATCAGTCTCTTGAACGAGCTGCTTCAGAGTCCAATTAGGTTGCCTTTCAAAGAGCTTAAACATGATATCTTCCAGTTCCCCACGGTCCCTTCTAGTTCTTTTCACATCTGACCCCTTAACTGGAGCTGGTTTCTTCTTATCCTGCACAAGTTATCAATTTGATATATAATTCCAGTCAACTAGAACCAAACAGTTAATTGTACATCGTTGGGAGTTGTGCAAGAAAAATCCAGGTATTCGAAGTGTCGAGACTTGCAAGTTGGAATAAGTTCATGATTAATATCATTACAGCCTAGGCCATACAATAGCTTTAGAGACATAATTGCAGCAACACTTGGAATTACAATTCTGTAGATACACACCACAAACTAAGTTCTCAGTGATTATTCATTTTCCCAAAAACAAAAGAATATCAGAACCACGATGCATCATAACCATCCATAAGTTTGGACAGAGACTCAATGAGATTGTCTCTTCTTCGCTGTTACTTCCCTTCCCCAGAAGGCTGATATTTTGTCTCTACATATAAGTTTTAACATCCGTATATGCAACTCCCAGCCCACAACGGGAATAAGAGCAGTTACATTTGAAGCTTCCCATTCGGTGATAAAATTAAAAAGACAGCAGCATGGGCAGAGGAGGTGAAGGCTTAGCAAGTAAAATGCTACTCCCAGAGAAAAAAGATTATTTTAGAGTTCCTAGACACATATTGTTTATGATTAATGTGGTTACATCTACACTTCACGGGTAACAATCCTGTATTAAACTAACTCTCAGAGGAACCAATATTTAAGTTTATGAAATCCTTGAACCTAAATAAACAGTGAGATGAATTAAGCAAGAACAATCAATGCTGAATTAAACTTAACAAGAAATAATCCAATCACCTTAGAAGTCGACGAAATCAATCCCATCATTCCAGGCATAGGCCTCATGTGCACACCACGATCATTATTTATTACCTGATACACATCCAAGCAGAGATGGGCATAAGTCATTTAGCATTAATTCTCTCTGCAAAACAAGAGATGAAAATTTTGTAACTGAAATGAATGGTGGACCTGGATTTGTCTATTCTTGACCATGGACTTATTTGTCCTTTCCCTGCACATTTGACTGTACTCTTCAATGTTCCTCTCGTGTGGCTTCATATCAAATTTATGTTCCACTTTGCCTTCCAATGCCACTCTCCCCCCTTTAAAAGGAAAAATCGAAAAATATAAATACAACTAGCAAAAAAAAAAAGTATTGCTACACCCAAGCCATTTTGGTCACACATGTATGAGTTATGGAGGATAAATAAAAGGGCAGCAAAAAAGCTAAAAAAAAGATACCAGTACTAATAAACCCATCTACATTACATTACTTCATCGAGAGGCACACTGAATGAAGCCAAACAGAAAGTCATCCAGAATACATGAAATATAATATAAGGTGGCATGATATACTAAATGACACGTGGTAAAAACTAATAACTGGTGCTACAAACATAGGTTTGAAAAATTAAATATATCAGCATTCAAATTTGAGTAAGTTATGGACATCAATAAACTTTAACCCCCTATTCGGATTCATATCCAATCCTCTTTCTTTCGCTAGAGACAATCTTACTTTGTGTATTTAGTAAGAAAAGTTATTTCATTCTCCCAAAATTTGAACCCACTAACTCCAGCATTGGCAAGAGGCATACAGTTAAAAAATGTTCTCCACTAAGCATAGCAAAACGATACCAACAAGACATCTACTGTGAAAAATCTTTCTTAAGAATGTAACACTCATCTTTTCCCAATAAAATTTCCAAGCATAGTTCCATTCTCAACACGTCTTCCAATCCCAATGGAAAAAATAAAAAAGGAAACAAATGAAATCTTCAAAACAATCTCTTCTAAATGAGTAAATGACTGAAAATAAAACCAAACGCAGCATGAATTTATAAAGGGAAAGATGTCTCCCCAAAGTGATCATTTCGCAAATTCACTCAATTGTGTGTGATTTAAGTAATAAAACTTTCAAAGGAACTCCTTCACGTTCAATTTTCTTTATCCAGCTCAAAAGTTAATCCTTACAGAAACCTAGAACCAAGACTACCCTCACCTATTCCTTAAATGAACGCCTCAACAGTGTAGCAGTTGTAAAAGTAATATATTTGAATATAACTCGTTTTCCAATCCCACTGCCAAAAATAAGTATCTTCAAAACAATATCTTCTAAATGACTGAAACTAAACCAAATGCGGCATAGATTTTTAAAGGAAAAAGTGTCTCCCCAAAGTGATTATTTTGCAAGTTTACTCAATTGTGTTTGATTTAAGCAATAAACCTTACAACGGAACTCCTTCACGTTCAATTTTCTTTATCCAGCTGAAAATGTTAATTCTTACAGAAACCTAGAACCAAGATACGCTCACCTATTACTTTAGTGAAAACCTCAACAGTCCAGCACTCATAAAAAAAAAAAAAATACATTTGAAGATAACAGAAAAAAGTTACTCATTGTAAGAGGTTAAGAGTTAACGTAAACCAGCCATAGCCACCAAATTTCTAGTACACTCATCACATCATAGGCAAGGAAATTAGGTGTACAGCAGTGTAGCCTTCTCACAAGGTAAAACTCATAATAAAAGCGGAGACCACCCAACCTCAATGGTCAATACCATGTATTAAGGAGAAAAAAAGGTGGCTCTGCCTTTTCCGGTAAAGGGCCATCTGTGACCTAGCAGTAGCACACATGATCCACCAGCGTTATTAAAGCAATCATAAAATGGTTCATTAGGTAGGATCTCAATAGCATTCTATCTATTTACTAGCTATTCCTCTTAATGTATAGGCCTTTAAACCCACCCTGATCACCGAAGAAATTGCAATTTTAGGTCCTTCCGAGTAAGTAGGGCTGATTAGGAGATCATATTAGATCAAAAATTTCAGCCTCAATACAGAAACTTGCAAGTCAGACAAATCCTCCACAATTTCCTTCAACACATCAGCCCATTCATATTCCAGGGAGTGCTCCCCCACAAAATTTTCAATAGCTACGGCTTTAAAGCCTCATTATGTGATACACCATTATGTTATTAGCAGAACACAATTAAGCTTCTATTAAACAAGATCCAGAGATTACCGTTATGGACCATAAAACTTCGTCATAGAATAGTAAAATCTTATAGAACAGAATTTGTAATTATGACATAAACCACAAAATTACAACCACAACAGCATTGAAGGGCAAATCTAAATTTATTCACCCAAAATTAAAGCTCATCGCAGATACTAAGTTTTTAAAACCAGAAAAAGAAATACAATACACACACACACACACACACATATATATATATATAGATATATATATATATATATATTATCATAATGGAAAAGATCAACTCATTCAATTTTAGGATGCCAAAAATAGGGACAGCAGATAATTGGCGATTACACTTCACAAAGGATAATGATAATCAAGAAATTCACCTTGCTTTGTCTCTGATAAAATAGCCATAGGAATGAAATCCTTAAACATGTTTAGAGAGTAACTCTTAGGCATACTCACACCCTCGCTCCCTGCCATATCCATTGTAAACTGAAACGGAGATATAAAATATAAAGTAAAATTGATTCATAAATCATAACCCTAAAAAATCACAATTCAAACCCCAAATCTTCATAAAATTCACGTAAAAACACACAATACATCCCATGAGCATCACGAATATGGAAAGCGCGTATGTTTACTTGGAGGTTGGAGTCGGGTTGGAGGGGATCGAGAGAAACGACGACTTTGGCGACGGGCGGCGAGTCGGCGGCGGCTGATGTGGCTGAGGCTTGCCACGCCTTGGAGACGACAGGCGGACACTTCATAAGCCATACTGATCGGTCGGCTTTGGATGTGTCGAGGGTGGTGTCACCATTACTGTAGTCATCCCCCATGGATAAAGCCCTACGTTTCTGTGAGACTCTGTTTGAAGAGAAGAAGATGGGTAAACGACTGAAATAGACTTCGCTCTGACGGGCAGGGTCGGATCTATCGGGTACTGGATTTGGATATCTGGGTCTTTTCTTCTCCGTTTCTTCCTTGTTCCAGATTTCGACTTGCAGCTGCCGAACTCATGGGGTTACATATATTCTCTCACTTTAATAATTTTATTAAGTTCTCAATTTGGCACTTCTTAAATATGTATATTTGTATTCACCCCACCAATATTTGTGGATTACAGTTTTCCCCTATATTCTTAATTGGCTGGAAACTTAAGGTCACATAACTTTCAATTAGGATTCTCTAATGAGAAGGTCTTATGTGCACAAGGTGCACACCATGCACTTGTCCGGTTCAGGTCCGGTTCGGTTTAAATAGCTGGTTGGACCGGCTATTTTAACCCATTTTTAGGCAAATTAGAAAGGGTGCACATTGTGCACCTTGTGCCCATAAGTTTTTGCCTTCTCTAATTCACAATCCTTGTATCAATCATATTTCAATATTAAAATTACGTTGTTTTATACTTGATAAGAGCTCATTAAAATTTGGAGAAATAATTATTTTTAGTAATACTACGTAGTTTTAACAGTAGAAAAGAAATGCTATAAAAATTATGGACCAGAAGATCCGCACCGGATAACTTGACCAATTATCATAAAATACCTTCCACCATTTAACTATTGTTTAGAAAAAATTAAAATGGTGTAAATTTCCAAAATTTCAAAAGGAATTCACTTTTCCGTTCTCTCTCGATATTTCTTCTTCGTCTGAAGCAGCAGCGAATGCCTGCAAATTGATTAGAAGCATATCCAATTGATAAATGCTTGATTAAGTGAGAGTGATAAAAATATGGGCAAGCTTGTAAATTCCTTGTTTAATATGTTATTGTTACAAGTTACAGGTTACAAGTTATAACCTATATCACATATCAAGCCTCTGGCGCCAGACTTGTTTACAAAATATTTCTTTCGTCCCATGAAAATAGTCATGTTTAAAAATGTACAATTTTTATTTTTATAAAAATACAATTCTCTAAAAACCAGCAATAAACACTCAGACAGACTTATTTAAAAAAAATTGTTGACTTATTAAATTAGATCTAGCTAATATGTGAAATTAATTTTTTTACGTGAACTAATAAAGCGAGACGTTGATTTTTTAAACAAACTTTTATTTTGAAATTTTTTTTAAGAAAAATTTGCAAAAGTTGCCCATCAAATAGGGGGTGACATTTTATACCCAGCATGTTACGACAATGTAATTTTTGTCCACCGTGTTGAAGGGGTGTTCAATTTGTGCCCAAATTTCGCCTGAAAATTCAAAATTAAACATGATAAGTCACGTGCTTCGATCTCCGACCGGCGAGTCCACGTGACATCCGACGTGGAGTCCTAATCAGCTTGGAAGGGTGCCACGTAGGACGAGTTAATTGGCAACTTTAGTCAAAATGTAAAAAAAAAAAAGATAAATATTAAATTAGAAAACAATTATGAAAATTATTTAAAAATTCTAAATATTCATTTAAATTTATAAAATTAAAAGCAAATATGAAAATTATTTTGAAAATTAAAAAAATCATTTTAAATCAGAAAATTAAAATATTTATTTTTTAAAAAACATTTGAAAATTCTAAAAAATATTATTTAAAATCCAGAAAATTAAAATAAAATCTGAAAAATTATTTTGAAAATGCTAAAGTTTCATTTATAAGTTAGAGAGTTACCTGTAAATTATTTGAAGATTCTAAAAATTCATTTAAAATCCACCAAATTAAAAAAAAAACTGAAAATTATTTTAAAAATTCTAAAACTTAGTTGGGCACGTTCAAGATACATACGATCACACGAAAAAATAATGCCCCTAAAATTTTCTTTTATTTAAAAAAAAACAATCAAGAATTTTGTACTTTTTTTTGCATATACAAATATGATTTAAAAAAAAAAGAGTAAAGACCAATATATAAAATGGGCCAGCCCTAGCGATTTTCGGGCTCATCGGTCCATTTTCAACGGGCCAACAATATGGTGAACCTAACTCTAACCCTAGTGGAAACTTTTAAAACTAGCTTCTAGCCTCGAGATAAAAATAAAAGAATAAAAATTTAATATATTTCGGGCCAACCCGGCTAAACCGCGGGCCAGCCCTAGGGATTTTGCGGGTCCAGCGGTCTGGGCTAGAAAGCTCGACTTTTAGACAGGTTGCATATATGTGAACCTAAACCTAAGTTTTTTCAAATGGGCTAGGGCTGGCCCGGCGAGCTGGGGCCATTTCAGCATCCCTACTATATAGCCTAGGCTTCAAATGTACAAATATATATTCAAGTAGAATAAATTTTCTTTATTTTCTAAATTTGAAATGAATTCTTAGAATTTTTAAAATAATTTTCAGAATATTTTTTATTTTCTGATTTTAAATTATTTTTAGAATTTTTATATAATTTTCAGAAATAAATTTGTAATTTTCTGAATTTTATATGGATTTTTAGGATTTTCAAAATAATTTTTAAATTTTTAATTATTTTTTGAATTTAAATATTTGTTTAGAATTTTAAAATTATTTTCATAAATTAAATTTGTAATTTTCTGGATTTCCAAAGAATTAAAAAAAAAATCGATTTTTTCTTTTAATTTTCTGGATGTTAAATGAATATTTAGAATTTTCAAATAATTTTCATATTTATTTTTAATTTAATATTTAATTTAATATTTTGGCAAAAGTTGCCTATTAATTTTTCCTACGTGACACCCTCCCAAGTTGATTAGGACTCTACGTCGGATGTCATGTGGACTCGCTGTCCGGAGATCGAAGCACGTAACTTTTAACGTGCGATTTTGAATTTTCAAGCGAAATTTGGGCACAAATTGAACACCACCTCAACACGATGGGTAAAAATTACGTCGTCGTAATATGTTGGATATAAAATATCAGACGGGCAATTTTCCCAATTTTTAATACAAAACTCTTTTTATCGAGTACTGATGTACTTGAGTAGTGATCCAGTGGTGTGACGTGGCAAGCATGTGTCCTTTCATTGTAATGGACGGCCCAGATGTATGGAATGTATTTGAGTTAGTGATCCAGTGGTGTGACGTGATGTGTCCTTTCATTGTAATGGACGGCCCAAATGTATGGAATGTATTTGAGTTAGTGATCAGTGGTGTGACGTGGCAAGCAAGTGTCCTTTCATTGTATTGGACGGCCTAGATGTATGGAAATGCACGAAATGCACCACTTTCCAAATGCATAGGATCAGTATCCAATCAGCTACACTATATGAATGACACGTGTTCCTATCCCAACGGCTGATATCCACCAGTCACCATCTTCCCCCCGCCAATAAAAAAAACTCCACACCCACCAAGAAAATATCTCCTCACTATTTTCTCCAGTTCGATAATGGCTTCTTTGACTCTCCCTTTTCTCCTCACCTTAACTCTCTTATCCTCTGCATTTGCGTCCACGGAACCTTTCCAGGACTCCGTCGCCGACGATCCTCTGATCCGCCAAGTCGTATCCGACGGTGTAGAAGCCGTTGACCAACTTCTACACGCAGAGCATCATTTCTCCTTATTCAAAGCCAAGTACAGTAAGGCGTACGACACCCAGGAGGAGCACGATTACAGATTCTCCGTGTTCAAGGCTAACCTGCGCCGCGCCAAGCGCCACCAGCTGCTCGATCCTTCCGCCGTCCACGGTGTCACCAAATTCTCCGACCTGACGCCGTCCGAGTTTGAGAAGAGCTACTTAGGGCTCCACAAACGGCGATTGAAGCTTCCGGCCGATGCGAACAAGGCTCCGGCGCTTCCGACTAAGGATCTACCGACGGACTTTGACTGGCGTGATCACGGAGCCGTTACCGGCGTTAAAGATCAGGTTTCATGTTGAGACTTATTGTTTCATTGAGTATGAATATTTGAATACCTATTTATGTTAATCAGTTCTACTTTAACTTTGGTGATTTCCTTTTCACTTAATTAATGGTCTAGACGATAATATAGGGCATCCTATTTCCAGTTTAATTGATGAATCAATCATTCTTAGAGTAGTTTTGACCTTTACTTGTGGATAAAATCAGCTTGGACATAATTTTTTGCATAATTCACACCAGGTTCTGCAGAAGTTCTGTAACACTAAATCTTGGATATGAATGGAAACAATATCCTTGCCTCTAAAATCGATTGATGGATTAAAAATTGAAAGCATCTTCTGCATTAGACATCTATATAAACTGTTCAAAGAAGATACTGTTATCCTTACTATCGTGTTTCTTATCAGTAAAGAGTTGTTATTTGATTGAATCTGTGCTAATTATTGGGGTTGTGATAGGGTTCTTGCGGATCGTGCTGGTCATTCAGTACAACTGGTGCGCTGGAAGGAGCACACTATCTGGCGACTGGGGAGCTTGTGAGCCTCAGTGAGCAGCAGCTTGTGGATTGTGATCATGAGGTTTGTTTTACTGAGCTTTTAGAGCAGTAACTTTATAAATTAGAGGATTTTATGTAGTTTTTCATGTAACTTATCTAAAAGAATGCTAGATGACTTAAAATCTGTTAAGATAATCTGCACCAAACAACTCTGTGTGATACATCATGAAGAGGATTTTTAAGGATCATTGATATCCTTTACCTTGCACTACTTGCTATATACAGTGCATCATTTTGACAGCTGTAGATAAACTAAAGAACTATTTCTAAGCATTTTAAGCTTAATTTATTCTAAATCGAGTTAATGATCATCAATTTAAGGTACATAATTTTGATTACTATGGACGGATGCAAAAACAAGTAGATAAACTAGAACTTGTACTTTCTTGCATAAAATTTTGTAATCTGAAGATAATTTATAAAACTCCTAGTCATCTAGTGAGGATTTTATGTTCTCAAAGTTATTTATGTAAATTTATGTCAAAAATAATGTAGGAAGCTTTGTCTGTATTATTCATTCTTCATCATATGTTCATGAGCTTTTTCATTATTTAGTACTTGTATTAGTTTTCAAGGTAAAGTATAAGTTGTTTATTTACTTTGCTACTTGAGTTAATGACACACAACACTTGCTATACAGAGCTTTATTTATTGAAATCTAATTCTTGTGATTGTTAGCTAAATTACGCAGTGGTAAATATCTTGGAAGTCATCAGCATCTTATTCTTCGAATCAACTTTTTAGTATATTAAACTTATTTCCTCCTGAATCTTTGTGAATGTACTGAAATAGAAACTTCTCCGGCTCACTTAGAACCAATTCGGGTCTTTTAGAAACAAGAGTGTAACATTTTCTACAACAATTGCACAATTGAGTGACATATAATTGCTATTGATGTATTAATGATGTCATATTATACATCTATCACGCAATGGTGCAATTGTAATAGGATATGTTGTACCATTAGTTGTAGAACAGAGAGACCAGAATCATAGGTTGTGCCTTTTACAGTAAAATTCAGCAGTGGGTCTGGCCAATATTGAATTCTTACTTCTTAGTTCTTTAAGTTGCAACTTTTTCAGCATGACCAATTTGTGCTTGTACGCGTCATTGAAAATATGTTGAGCTTTTTCTGGTTTTCAATTACAAAACTTCATCTTATTCTCTTATGTGCAGTGCGATCCAGAAGAATACGGGTCCTGTGATGCGGGTTGTAATGGTGGACTGATGAACAACGCCTTTGAATACACGCTCAAGTCTGGTGGACTCCAGAAAGAAAAAGATTATCCTTACACCGGAACTGATGGTGTCTGCAAGTTCGACAAGACCAAAATCGCTGCAACTGTGTCTAACTACAGCGTGGTTTCTATAGATGACGATCAGATTGCTGCAAATCTTGTTAAGCACGGCCCCCTTGCAGGTACCCACCTAACTCGCCTAGACTAATTCTTGATTCATTCTTTTGTTTTTTTTGAATCAGTTCAAAATAAAGGCAATTAATGAAATATGTCCTGTCCTGTACAATAGTGGGGATCAACGCAGCCTGGATGCAGACATACGTAGGAGGAGTTTCGTGCCCTTATATTTGCGGGAAACATTTGGATCACGGTGTTGTTATTGTCGGATATGGCTCTGCTGGCTATGCTCCTATCCGTTTGAAGAACAAGCCGTATTGGATCATAAAGAATTCGTGGGGAGAGAGCTGGGGAGAAAACGGGTATTACAAGATCTGCAGGGGCCGTAACGTTTGTGGGGTGGAGGGTATGGTCTCTACAGTGACTGCAATCCATACTACTACTTCACAGTAACTCATCAGGTGCAATGAAGATGTGGCAACTTAAAAGGTAGTTTTACATGGGCATTGTTTATATTTTACAAATGCCTTCATTGTTTTGTGTGTTAGAATGCTTGCAATATCAGGTATTGTCTGTGTACAGAAGTCACGAATGTTGGTCATAAGTTCGAATTCGTATATATTTAAATATCTCCGTGACTCCGTTGATATGTATTTATTATTACTATATTATGGTTACTTGATCTATTATCCTAAAATAAATTTGTAGTTTGTGTCGTTCTTCTATACATGTAGTTCTTTATGGATATATAAAATGCAGCCCGCTGGACTTAATTTGTTGAGAAAAGGTTGGCCCATTATCTTTGAAAAGCTCGACAATTATGCATGGAAGAGTTTGTATATTTGTATGATTATAATATAGAGTGAAATATTATAATTAACATATAATTAACATATTTGTATGATAAGTATACTTGTCATGAATATTGCTTGTAAATTGGAAATTGAACATAACTAAATGTACCTGGGAGTTGTGCGACGAAGCAGAGGTGGTCGTGAAGCATATGAATTTCTTTATAACATAACTTGCTTA
>JAUEKW010000008.1:1141913-1155524 GCA_032274785.1 Ajuga reptans
CACCACCACCACCGAAAGTGCAATCTTCCCCATCACCACCGCCACCCGTTTTCTCCCCCCCACCACCACCACCACCCGTTTTCTCCCCGCCACCAGTCCACTCTCCTGCACCGGCACCGGCACCGGCACTTGTCTTCTCCCCACAACCAATGATCCACTCTCCCGCACCGGCACCCGTCTTCTCCCCACAACCAATAGTTCACTCTCCCGCACCGGAACCCGTCTTCTCCCCACCACCAACAGTCCACTCTCCCGCACCGGAACCCGTCTTCTTCCCACCGCCAACAGTCCACTCCCCCGCACCGGCGCCCATCTTCTCCACACTACCAACAGTCCACTCTCCCGAATCGGCGCCTGTCTACTCTCCACCACCACCACCAGCTGGCGGTTCCACATCCCCACCACCACCTATATTTGTATTGCCGCCCATACTTGGCAACAGTTACAAGTCCCCTCCTCCCCCAGCTATCGAGGGCTATTGAGAGCTTTGTAATCTCGTATTTCTTATCTTATTTTATGGCTGTAACATTCAAAACTCCGTTATCTAAACTCACTTTATAAGATGTATCTCTTATTAGTCATTTATTTGTTTATGGATTTGTACCTCACCATCTAATATACATAATTTATAAATTATTATCAAATTATTTAATATATTTTGATCATTTTTTAATAATATCATATAAATTTTACTATATTTTATCTCAAAACAAACAATAAATCTAGAAATGCATACATTTAAAATTTTAATGTTCACTCCATCAAAAGACAAACATAGAAATTTAAACTAGATTAGTACATTCTCACATATAAATTTATTAGTTCCGACAAATAAAACCACTTATTAACTTCAAAGAGTTTCAACTAATATATATTGTTGCACTAGATATTCAACCTCAAAGAGCATATTATATATAAAATTTCAAGTCAAAATAATAAGTAATCTTATTTTAAAATAAAACTAACTGCTTTTATTTATTTCTTTACCCTGTTGTAAATTGCAATAAATTTATTCACGCACATTCTGATCCTTAATTTCAAATTATAGGCGTGTTAAATTGTACTAGTTTTTATCGAATTTGGTATTTACAATCCCTATTAATAAATTTAGAAGGTTTTGCTTGAGCTGTCACTCATGCTCCATTTTCCTTTTATAACTTTAATAAATAATTAAGAAATTACGTTTCTGCGGATCCAAACGGCACCGTATTGATGAGATCTCCAAAGTCCAAACTGCGTAGTATGGACCTATGTTGCCTTCAAGAACACGTTGAACGGTTGAAGCAGATAATTTCAAACAGAAGGACGAAAAAATAAATTTCACCCACCCCTAAGGCAGTGGGAATCAAATCTCTCTTCAATTCGTTCGATAAATATTTTATTGATTTTTACAAAAACAGAAAGTTGCTTTTGTTAGTTTAACTTTGATTTGATGGCTGAGAACTCGAAGATTTCCTCTGAATCTGAAGTGAAGCCTTCAGTGGAGGAAATATCCGCCGCTGAGGCAGCTAATCCTTCTCCGGTGAAAGAAGCTGCCTCCTCCGGCGGCGGTGGATGGGGCGGATGGGGATTTTCTCCGCTATCTTACCTGTCAGATCTTCAGAAAGCTGCTGCTATGGCCGCTGATGAGATCTCCCGCAATGTATGTGCTTTGCACCGTTGAATACCATTTTTTTCATTGAGATATTATAGATACTTGCACTTCTTTTAGGTTGTCGGTTTTAATTATTGAATATGGAAAATGCCTTTCATCTAATTGAAATTGGAATTCCTCTGATTGACTTACGTAAATCTAGTTGCCTTGTTCGCTTTTTCCTCGTTTTGGAAATGTAATACAGATGAGAATATGTTTATATTTCGTTAGAGCGTATGTTCAACCGGGAATGCTGTAGAACTGATGGTAGTATTTGTATCGCCGTCTGATTTGACATAAAATAGGGATATGCATTTACCAGGTACAACTCTAGTATCAACTCACTAGTGTCAAGACAATAGGAAAGATGCCATTGCCTATGGTTTTAAGAAAGACATCTTCAAGATACAATGCATTGGCATGGTGTCTTATAACACCGCTTATTTCAATTTATTGCTGCTAAAGTGTTTTCCATTTTGATCATAAGACTAGTCCAAGAACTGGGTAAACTAGGTATGACCGAGGGGACTGCTCCAAGCTTAGACTGTAGGAGTGTGAAAGAGCACTCTGAGATGCAAGAAAAACTAAGTGTCTCTTTATGTTATATGATGGGACTTGGCATATGCTGTCCTGGTGGCCATGTAATAGTATCAACATCTTCATTTGTCGTTGTTATCATTTTTGTTTTTCATTATTAACATTAAGGAAGAGAAAATGTAGCTGGCTGCAGGAAACTGAAAACAGGCAAACTTTGCTTGATTTTAATTTCTGAATAGGCTGTAGTACTGCATTGAGCATCTATCTCTTTTTTTTGCGAATAGAACAAATTGTTACATTCCTACATTAAACTTGCATCTTTATCAAATGGATTTAGCTGCAACCAGAGCCTCCTTTATGCTATGTTTACTTTGTCATATTACTTCAGTAATATCTGGATTCTGGAGAGAGTATGTGTGTGTGTGTGTGTGTGTGTGTTTGTGTGCCTCTAACATTGAAAGACTTTTTATATAAAGTTGGTCAATCACGTGGAAATAAATGTCCTCTTAGAATGAAGCAGGATTCTGAGACGCGCAGCGCGCTGAAATAAAAGCATTAATTGCTGACTAGATAAACATGAAAATGTATTGTTGTTGTTCTTGGTTTTCTTTTTATTTATTTGTTTTTATTTCTAATTTTTTAGTCCCCTGGCTTAGTTAATTCCATTACAGATTTCTGCATCTGACTATACTGATTTTGATTTTGTTAGTTGTTACTTGGATCAATTAATCTGATTCTCAGTTTTTTAACAGAATTGAATGCTTCTGTGAATGCAGGCTGCTGAGGCTGCTAGGACAGCAGCAAAGACAATTTCAGAGACTGTGGCTGAAGATGCACAGTCTTCCGATGAAGATGATAAAGAAGTATCTGCGGTTGATGAGGAAACTGATGATGAGAATGACAAGCGGCGCAAAGCAGCATTGAATAAACTAGAGAAAGCCAGCGAAGAATCCATCCTTAGCCAGGTAGGTCTTGTGAAATAGCACGCACATTTGTATTTATATATGCAGTGTTATTTGATTCTTCTTTTACCATCACCCTTTCTCCAATCTTTCTGCTAATGTCCATCATCCATGCTCATATGTTCAAGATCCTGATTGGCCATTCACAATTTTATTTTTTTGGCAAATAAGTTAATGCCAGTTACCGTTTGTAAACACTATTTAGTATCCATTTACCTTATGTGGTTTCAAATATGTATGCAGGGTTTGAAGGTTCTTGATACATCCGTGGAATCTTTTGCTTCAGGAGCTTGGCAAGCTCTTGGAACTGCATGGAAAGGGTAAGCCACTTTAGTTCATAAGTATGTGCCCATAGTGGTAATGTTTTTTGTCATAGTCAACGATTTATTGGCTACATTCTCTGGGAAACTTAAAAGCTGTTTGATTATAGGTAATGGCCTCCTATTACCAACATCATGCTTATACTGCAATCTAGATGCTCTTTTAATTGAGTATGAATCTAAACATAATTACTATTTAGGATAAATCATGTTGATGTATCTGGATAATTTTTTATCCTTTTCATCTAGAAAAGTTTTCAGAAAGCAAAAACCATAAATAATGAAACCAATAAATCTTCCTGATGTTTTTTTTCTCTTTCATAACACACACACACATATACACACACTCACCGAAAGTCTTGTACAGAAAATTTGATGTAAGATATTTATTACAAATATGCATTTGATAGGAGATAGATGGAATGCATACATTAGAAATTATTTATATCACTGGAAGTCTTGTCTAGAAGATTTGATGTAATATATTTATGACAAATATGTTTTGATAGGAGATGGATGGAATGCATTTATTAGAATATTTAATTGATTTATTGAAAAATGTCTTATTTATCTTGATAGGTGTTAAACAACAAGTTTGTAGGTATCTAGTTGAGATATAAATTAAACAAATATAATAGGTGGCTGTGGCTTTTACTTTTACAAGGTCTTGTGTTGTTTTTTTATGCTGTTCAGCAGTTCAGGGAGGATGTTGTTAATGTGTACTTCTCTTTCCCTTCTCCCTGAATTATATATTTATTAATCCTTAGTTTCTACTTCTATCTTAGCTTCAAACTTAACGGGTACACTCATGTTACCATGGTTCACTTGAAGTTCACTGTCCAGCGTTCTTTTATTGTTCCCTGCAAACATATACTAAAGAATTCCGTATACCCAAGATAATGAAGTAATGGTGTGGTATCACCTATATCTACTAAGTTTTGGCTTTGTGAACACATCAGAAGACATTTTATTTAGTTTAGAATAGTTAGAAGAAATACCAATGATTTCTGATCTTTGATCATTTTATGTCTCTTAGGATTGAAAATTCAGCCACAAATTTAGCTGATTCAATTCAACATGGTAGTCTACCGGTGCCAACTGGTTCTGTTCCACCATCTCTCTTGGAGGTTTTGCTGGCATCTCTTTTAGTTTTTAACCTTTCCAAGTTCTGTTCCAATTTTTCACTCTTGCTTATATAACGCAGACTGGAAAAGCCATTACAGCAAAGGGTATGCAAGTGCTTGAGCACGTCGGAAAAGAAACAATGGATCTTTTGATTTCTGAAACTGGGATTCTAGTTGAGAGAAAATCTGATGGAAGTATGGATGAAGATCAATTGTTTGAAGAAATTTCGTTTGACAGATGCTTTTACATCTATGGAGGTCCGGAGCAGTTGGAGGTATCTATTAACTTTGACTTGATCATCAGTGAGATGTGCATAATTCCTATTGAACTGCCTTTAATGCTTATGCCATCTTGCCTTGTAGGAGTTGGAGGCATTGTCCAGCCATTATGCACTATTATATAACCGAAAAAAGGCTAAACTCTCTTCTGAACAAAAATCTGTTTATGATGAAAAACTGAAAGAAGTCCAACACATATTTGACTTGGGTGCTGACCTTGATGGAAATGTTACGTACTTAGAAAAAGGGAAGAAAAAAGAGGCTGGAAGTGATGAGAACACGAATGAATTGAAAAAGTTACATGACTCCAGTGTTCGTAAGGCTGCTGAATTGGCCACTGGGTGAGTTTGCCTTGACCTTCTTCTGTTTATTTTAGTATCAAAAGTTTTAGTTTGCTGTAGATGATAGGTTTATAATTTTATGATATAAACTTCAATACTGATGAGGTTAGTACTCTCTAGACTTGTAGTATTTTTGTCTTTCATACTTCGTGGTGGATTGCATTTGCACTCCCTATTGGCTGTCTGCTGAGTCCTCACTCTAGCTTATTGAGGGATGAGTTTGCATGGTTATAGGCTTATAGCTCAACTTACTTGATATAAGTTTTCACAAACGTTTCAAAAATGGTGATTTGTGTTGTCCATGTCTTGCTCATTCCTCCTTGGACGTTGCCATAGTTTTCCCTTTTTTTTAAGAGTATGCTTTAAATCAATTTTGGAGTATGCG
Organism: Ajuga reptans; assembly: GCA_032274785.1. Lineage (NCBI taxonomy): Eukaryota > Viridiplantae > Streptophyta > Magnoliopsida > Lamiales > Lamiaceae > Ajuga > Ajuga reptans. The sequence goes on from JAUEKW010000008.1 coordinate 1,147,495, forward strand.
GATAGCTGGATTAGATTCTGGAACTACTACATGATAATCCTTCTGCTTAGATTCTGGAGCAAGCTGTATGACAAATCTGTTATTCCCATGCTTAGCTGGATGTATAGCAGAGTCTCTCTCGCTCTCTTGATTTGTTATGTTGGTGGTTCTTTCATTTGTGCTGTGTTCTGAACAAATATTTGGTGTTATTTTTTCTTTTTTCCTTTTACTTTTTCAAAATGAAATGCTGTTCTTCTAAAAAGAAATTTCAAGTTGCTGTTGAATATCTAAATCAAATGGCACAAATGGCATCTTATCTATTGGTGACTTCCCAAACCAGTCTTGGAACAACACTCTCCTTCTAGGGTTCTGCTAGTTATCCTTACAAAAAAGTCATCTACAGTATCTTGCTTATAGACGCATGCTTTTCGGATATAGGTTGTCGTAGAAAGTTCTTTTAATGCATGCACAAAATTTACCTATGCTAATGGTGGTAATGGTAGCAAATTGAAGCATCTTATCAGAGAGATCAACCGAGTATCACACTTTATCCCTTTGTCATTTTCTCTTATCTTGATGACCATCCTGCATAAAGTTTTCAGAATCTTAGTTTAAAACATGACTACTATGGAGAGCTAAACCATCTTATTATTTGCAGTTTTGCCAGTGCTTTGACTGGGTTGGCTCCAAATGACATAATTCAGAGAACTTCTGGGAGACTTGATACTCTTCATTCAGAGGGCGTTCATGTATGCAGATGAGTTGTTTTAGTTGCTAAGACGTTTTGCCATTGAATGATTAACAAGTTGGGTTCTTGTAGAGCATTTGTAATTCATCTCTTTTGCCCGTCTTTGCAGAGGCTTTCAGAAATCTGCTGTTTTGCGGTAACTCAATTTCTGATGCTTGGAAAGTCCATCACATCCAATGCAAACAAACTGCAAAATCAAGAGATTGAGGAGGAAACGCTGAAGGTTGATTGGCCTGAGGATTCTGTGGAAAGAGCTAAGTTAATCAGATCAAGAGCACAATCAATGACAGAAACTATGCAATCGGTTTTCAATGGTTTCACTACGGGTAATTTATATCTTCATTTTCCTTCCCTTAGTTTACAGTCAGTCATTTCATTTTCTTAAGGTGAAATGTATGAAAAATTTGCTCCCATCAAATCATATTCTCGTTCCATTCCAGCCGCATACACTTTTTTTTGTTCAGAAATGAATGTAGAACGTGATAATACAGAAGCTTGAGGTTCTACCAGTGAGTAAGTATTCTTCTATCGAGTGGTGAAGCTTTATCCTCCAGTCTATGGAAACACATCAATCTAGTAGCTGCTCTAATATGTTCGTGAATGATTTTGGAGTTTAGCAGAACATTTTATATGTTTCAAAATATCAAGATAGTGCAACTCTATCTTCAATTTGGTTCCATTTCAATTTTGAAAAATTCTTTAACATGGTATCTCCAGATGTTCCTCTCTCTCTCTCTCATCTTAAGTGCTGCTGGTTTTTCCAGGCATATCAGATGTAGCAGAAGCCTATTCAGCAGCCATTAAAAGTGCTGCTGCTGATTCACAAGAAGTTCGTCCGGAGAAATCTGTCCAGGAAAAGGCAACTGCATTTACGCAACACCTTCGCGCTGGTCACACCACAGCTGTGGGTAAAATGCAGGACGGACTTCAGTATCTGACTTACTTGGTTCTGTCTACCTCAATGCCTGCTGCTTGAACAATCTATCCGCAGATTGCATCTCTCTCAATAAACAATCTTACTAGTTATTTGTAAATAGTATCTAAATCTCATTTCAGTTTACTACTGTGGACGGTCGTAAATCTTGGGTGCTACCAGCTATCTGCACTCCCGCTGTTTTATTGAAGGGAAGAAAATCCATCCAATGACACTTAATGGTGCAATCTATGCTGGACCACTTGTTATATTCTCCTTTTTTTCGATTTTATACCCTAGTTTCGTATTTGATTACACGAGAACGTGTGGTTGCTGAGAGAATTGAATGTGGCGGTTTAATTAAGTTCTGCTCCCCAGCGTCTCTCTGGTGTAGTAGATAGACTGCAGCACATGTAATGGTGTAGTAGATCCACTGCAGCACATGTAATATTAGGAGTTTTAACCTAGACCTGCAATGATGCTCATCAACGAGGATAATATTGTAGAGAAAACACATATGACCCCTTCTTGTTCCATTCTTGTTACCAACCTATCATTTTGTTTTTCATAATTTTGCCCTTTCATAGTATTTTTTGCACTTTTAATTTGTGGACTTATGCCACGCAATTTAATAATTATATAGTTTGCTTTTCTTTTTCTTTTTTTCCTCTTTTCTTTGGCAAACAATCGACGAGGAGGGTTACGAAAAAGAAGAAGAATCAAATCTCACATACGGTCTGTTTCGTATCACAAGGAAGAACCTCTAAACAAGCAGATGAAAGTTTACATTTATACCAGTTGGCAATCACATAACATCGTAATCAATGGGATGAAAATGATGCTTAACATTTGTCTTCTCTGCACTCAGCAACAAAAAGAACTCGAATCAAACTTGACCAGAAGTGAGGTGATGACATTTAGTTAGAGCTGGCAAAATTGGTCCAGCCCGCTTGGTATTTTAGAAAGGTTGGGCATAGAAATCTTAGCCCGAAGTACCATGTATTCTAGCCCAACAGACCCTACCCGATGGATGATGGGCCAATTGGACAATCTTAGTGTATTTTAGGAGGATTAGTTAGCCTCAACAATTTTCGACCCATCCCAACTTAGCATACTGTGTTGACCCGACGGGCTGGCTGGGCAACCCGTATTGCACCTCTACATCTAGTAGTCATCATCAGAGACTTGTACAATAATGATTAATCCTACCCGCACTACTAAATTCAGAGGTTCTATTTGAAATGACGTGAATTAATTTCAAACCGTGTTCTTGTAAGTTGATCAAATGGTCCCTGGAAGATTATGTATGTGGAATGACAAAAAGATTCAAAACCATCAACATACGTCACCTTCGAAAGTCGTCATTAATTCCTGAGCTTCTCCGATTAGTGAAAACAGAGTATTGTATACAGATGCGTGTGTTGGAGGGATGATATCGCTGTGGCACTAGGTAAAAATGTGTCGACAATTCTATTGAAAGAACCACAATAGAACATATGGAATATTATAAGCAAATTGATCAAAAGACTTGCACCAACCAAAACCACAGTTTCTTTTTTATCAACAAATAGTACGTACAACCTAGCCCTTAGAATCGTAATCTTGTACCAGTTTCACCAATATAGACTTCTTTAGCAAATAATCTAATCTTACCGAATCAAATTCTTCACCAGCAATCGTACACACACTGCAGCATTGACAGCCTTCACACACTTCATGACAAACTGATGATGTGGTTACCATTGTTTCTACTGCTCTCTTTCTCCTCTGTCCAAGCTCGAGTTATTGTCTCACAACATTGGTCACTCTTCCACTCGACTTAAATCATCATCTTTGGCAGCGTTTTCCCTCTCAAATGTTGTCAGAATCATCATCTGCAATATTTTGGTCCATGTTCATGGAAATTCAAGGATGTGAATTATGTGGCATCCTTTTTTCCCTTGACATTTTTACATCTCAGCAGCATTATCCTTGATACCCAATGGGGTAGAACCATTTACAGAGGCTATGCTCTGCATCCTTTGGTGGTCTTGCATCCTCAATTAACCACTCTTTTTTGTTCAACCAAATTCTAGCTTCATTATGATAAACCAGTTCTCACTGCAACAGTTGCGGTGTAGATAGGCTACCACCAATTCCAGAAATAGCATGCTCTGACAAGGTTACACCATTACCAATGGCTGCAGCACTGATAAGTGAATCTATTTATCCTTCAACAGAATCTCCAACAGAATTAATATCACACCTGAATCACTTTCTGATGCTTGCGTGTGCATAAAAAGAATTACCAACAGATTAAGGTTCTTTTACCAGAGCCTCAAAGCTACCAGAAGTCTACGATTCAGTTTCAGTTGAAGGGAGATTCATTGGTCCAGGCCAGCATCCATGAGTTCATCTCCGTTCTCGACAAAGAGACTAACAGATGCATTCCCATCTACGGAGAACAATTCAGTTGCCGAAGTTGAGATGGATGATGAATCGACTTCCATGTCAGCACCAGGAATCTCAAGCTGGATCCCATTACAGTTATGATGGATAGGAGTGTCACTAAAATCCCGGGCTTCTCCGCCCGTACGCCTACGCTTGTAACACTTCACCACAGACTGATTCTCAGGTTCACATGATATGACTTTATCTACAACTTTATCAGAGCTGCCCATAGATGGCTCTGGACTTTGCTGCTCAACCGCATTTCCTTTTTCCTCGGTGTTATCTGGACCCACTTTCACATTCAACTGCATCTGTACCCAGATGGCTAATGAAACAGCATGATCACGAACTAAAGAATCAAAGAGCGGGGAGTGTAGCATACTAATCAAGGCCTGACTATACTTGAACATACTGATAGACGGGGTGGCAGACCCCTTATCACGACAAAATTTGATTAATTTAAAAGCATGCTCACACAAATTCCCAATTTTGGCCCAACTACAATCACAGATAGCATACTCTGAACCAGGGTTTCGTACAAGATGAGGTGTGTCATGATCATTTGGCCCAATAACTTCAGCACATTTATCATCCATGATTACATGAGCATCTGGGATTTTCAATGATTTTCGCCAAGCTGTTGGACCACTCATCCACTCATCCTTGCGGTATCGCGCAAAATCCTCTTTCCCCGAGTACTCATCAAGCCAAAAATAAGAATGCACTTTGGTGCTTAGCTTATTTACAAGCCAATCAACACGTTGGTACACACTTTGATCTTTTTCGTTCAATAACCTAAGCTTCAACTGTTTGTGATAAAACTCCATCGCTGCACATGTCTCTTGGCTGGCAATAGGGAGAGTTTTCAGTGCATGAACCCATGTACCTGGCCAGAAGAATTGCATGAATAAATAAAGTAAAATCTAATTTCAGGGCTAGTGGTGGAAGCCTAGAGAGAGAGGGCGTCAGCATTTTTGTGTTCTTATAATTCTTTGCACTCTTTCTTTTTTGTTGTGTGAGCGCGGTCTTATAAAAGAGATTGTCATTACTCCATTATTTGAACATGAAGCTAAGGAACATTTGGAAGAGGATACCTAATATTTGTATAATTTGACAATAAAAGAGAATTACCTATTCTTGGGTACCAGATTGCCTTAAAGTAATCCATGAACTCTTCAGCATCCACACAGTTTTCCATGAAATCTTTAAATCCATTAGCAGTATCAGGTCCTTTGCAAACTTCATTAACTGCCTGACCAAGCTTTTTTGATACGTCAGCGCATATTTCCAAATCTGAGTATCTCTTCATCAAATTTTTATGCCATGCATGACGAACACGCCAAAAGCATATCAGTACCGAGCATTGAAAAATTTCCCTACAAACAATATATTTTATACCGTCAAGAACTTGATTCTCGTCGGACCGATAAAACCAAAATAAACAAGAAAAGAGGAGCAGATATCAAGGTCCATTCTATAACAGGATGAAACATTTCTATAGATTGACTGCCAACTGATCTAAGATTATACATTTACATGACCACCATCTTAAAATAAAAAATATGAGTATTAAGAATGCCCAAGAAGTTTCATGACCATCAAGTCTCCATTTACATGATGTGCGGGGCTAAACCAGCAATACCTCAACTACCCAATATCCCACCACCACATCCAGGAAAAAGAACAAAAAAGAAAGGAGTAACTTATAAAAAAAAAAAAACATGTATAAGGAGCCCAGTTGAACCAACTACATAAACTGCTCGAAAGATAAAGAGTTTAAAACATACTTGATTGCTAGAATATCGGCAGAAGGCTCATCCACAATAAACCCAGCTAACTTCCATGTAGGATCTTTAGCATGTACTCTATTGAGGAGGGCTCGCATCCATCTATATGCATCTCTGCTTGAAAATCTAGGAGTGATAATCCAAGCCACTGGGATAGCCTTGTTATCTGAGTTGAATACAACAAGGCTATGTATAGGATACTGGTATATTTGCAAAAGGAAAACGTAAGCTGTACAGATTTGGGCTGCAATAGAATAGTTAGACCACTGAACAGAAGGAAAATGAACGGGAGACAGACCTGCAACTTATTTGCACCAAATCTGGAATCATAAGCCAAAAGGCGGCAATTTCCAAATTGGATCATTTGCTGCAACTGCCACTCTGTTTGAATTCCCAGGGTTAAAGGGTCCGAATCAGAGAAATCTTCATAAAAGAACACGTTATTTTGGTGACTTTCAACCCACATGCTAACGCTGACAGCATCATCTTCATCAAGCTCATATATAGATCGCCGAATACTTCTCTCTTGTCTACGAACATATCTATGGGTCAAGAGGTCATCCCTATTACATGGACCTCCTTGTTTCTCCACAAATTCATTGTGTCTCTGCATGATGGTTTCTACAGAAACCCCAACATAAAGGAGAGACAAGACACGGAGGCGAAGTTCTTCAGAAATATATGGAGCATACATAGCACGAGTTCCTGCAGCTTTCTTGTCCTGTGGGCCGTGGCATGGCAATCCTTTCTTATCCACATGCTTATCTTGATTATATATAATAAGTGCCACTGACGGTTCTGCAATTAAACGTTTAACAATAAAGTGGCAGGTGCAACCCCTCTTTGTATTTGGTCGACCAGCAGATTTCTTTTTTGGAACATAAGTAGTCCTACTAGGACGTACAATACCACCCTTCCTATGATCATCTGGACCAAAGGAGCACCAATACCTATTGAAAGTAATTAATGTCATGGATATAAATCATTTATAATACACAATGACAAAATAGAATACAGGTGACAATAGGGGAGGAGTAGATCAAAACATACAAGATATATTCAAGGATTCCATCAACTTTAGGTTTATAAGGCGTCTTTGGAGCTCGTCTCCTCCTGGCCTCAACATGGAATCTAGTTGGACAATCTTTATTATTTGATTCCCCTCTAACAAAATCATCCACCCTGGCATATGGTATCAGAGCAAGTCTATCTATGTTATCACGCCAACCTTCCACCTTGGACCATACAAGATCGGTGGAACAGAACTCCAAGGTTGGAGGGTTCTGCACAGGCAGGGAGAGAATCTCATCCCATCTGGCCATCTGCAATATAAATATCCAGAAGATAAGTTGACCATCTAGCAGACAATTCACTAGAGTTAACAGCAGTAAGAAGTAAAATATGCCAATTCGCAAAGCATACAAAAGAGCAAAGCCTCCAACATCTGACCAGAAATCTCTTTCATAAAGGTAATCTTATCAGTGTTACGGACACAATAATACAAAAACTAATATCAAACTGTACAATATGGAAAAAGAAAAACTGGATTCTTAAGCATAGTTGTTGGAGGTGAACCCGGCGGCACAATTTTTTTTTCACAGTTCACTACTGCCCAAGGCGAGAAGCTCACCCAATGTACGCTCTCAAAAACAAGGAGCCAAAATAAAGAATAAAGAAACTAATATATATAGATATATATATATATAATATAACATCAGAATTAGAATACTAACAACCTCATTATTGAAGAACTATATAGTATATTAATATATAGTTATATACAACAAATTCAACTTCATAAGGCCATATTTAAGAACTAATGCAGAAGAAATTGAAATTCAGCTTCATATTTCAATCATATTCATGAACCATGCACACAAAATTCAACTCACAATCATATGCAAGAAAAACAGAAAAAATAACACACATGTAAGAAAAGGAGGGGAAAAAAATGTAACATAGCAACAATAATAGTATGCAGCAGAGAGCAGCGGCTGAGCTCCAACGACGGAAGCAGTGGTGGGAATCCAGCAGGAGGAGGTGCAGGGGTGGTTGGATGGCCTGGGCAGTCGAGTACAGAATGGCGGTTCCTTTTCTCTTCTGTGTGTTCTAAGGTGTTTAGGTTCCCAAGTTTTGTCTTTCATAATGAAGCTCTACCTATTTTTATGACTCC
>JAUEKW010000008.1:1176215-1193341 GCA_032274785.1 Ajuga reptans
CATATGTAAATAATAAATAACGCGTTCGGTATATTTTACCAGGTGTAGCATGAACGTCACCGTCCCGATATGGTCCGCGTTTGGCTGTCTTTGTATGCCAAGCTGGCTGCCTTCAATCCTCTCTCACCACAAATATATATAAAAATGAAAAATATGTAATAGACAAAGTTGAAGTACAGTAAAAACAAATGTTAGTGAAAGAGAGAGAAAATTAAGAGAGAGGGAGAGGGCTCATGGGAACCAGAAAACTGAAAAAAGAAGTACTATATGAGATCGACACCCAAAACTCTGATGATTCTGATTATTGCGCAGCTGACCCCACTTATTCTTCAGCTAAGGTTTATTTTATTTATTTATTTCTTTTTTCACTTAGCAGTCTGTGTTAAGACATCTGATTTTTTTAACTATGTTTCCATTTTTAATGTTGCTAGAACAAGAAGAGGAAGAAGAAGAATTTAATGCAACTAGAAAGCAAGGAAAATGGTGCTTCAAGAAAAAATAAAAGCCTCAAATCTAAAGATAATCAAGTGAGAATTTCTGTTTCCCCCCTTTTTTTCTCTCTCTATATCTGTGTATGTGGGTGGGCATGTGTGTGTGTGTGTTTTTCTTGGGGGTTTGGATCCATGGTTATGCTGTGTTATTTGTGAATTTTTTTAGTGGACGCATGTAGAATTTTGTGCTGTGTTTTGATATGCTAGTTAATACCATTTTAGTTCTGTTCATGGAGATTTAAGGGATTTGCCGTAAATAGAAGGTAATTTGCTGCAATGGGATATGGATTTCTTCAGGTTTTGGAGGATCTAAAGATGTTTCGTAACCTTGCGGATTTTTCGCCCTAATTTTCCCTAAATTACATTATCTGAAACCCTAGATTTTATTGAACTTAAACTTATGTCGCGTTTTAAACGCTCTATTGAACACGATGACGAGATATGATCCATATAACCGATCACTCACTCTATACGATGTCGGATAAAGGCTTAGTTTGTATTGGGTTTTTTACCCGTTTCAGTTCAAATGTTCTAATGCTGTTTCTGTGTGCTCATTGAAGCTAAAATTAAGTGATTTCTTGATCTTTTTGTTTGAGAACTTAGGCATTTTTAGCCGTTCTCGTTCAAAAGTTCATATAGTACTCAGAGCAAAGGAGACGAGTCATGTTCTTGTGTTACGATTTTCAAGTTATTGAGTCTCATTTGTGTATCATCTATGGATCGTTTTGGTTGGTTTTGAGTCGTTTCAGTATTGCCTTTTTAGTATTGACATATTCATTAAATTCATCTTTCCTTTTGATGAGTTGATTGACGCTCGTAGTATAATGAGTAATCAATAATTACTTGAATTTATCACTACTCGTGCATTTAGGGCTGTAAATGAGTCGAGTAGAGCTGAACGTGCTATTGTTCAAGCTTGTTGGAATGTTACGAGCTTGTTTGATTATTAATCTAATTGAGCTTCAACAAGCTTTAATCTTGCCAAACAAGAGTCAAGCTCGAGCAGATTGACGTTTTCATACTTGTTTTAACAATTTTTACTTATCGAGCTCTAGGTTTTATCAAACGTAAAAGCATGTTCAAGCTTGTTTGATATCTTAATTGAACATAGTTTAAATGAGCTTTTGTTAAAACAATCTTAGATCGAGTATCAAGTATCTTGGTTGGATTTTCAGCCCTATGTGCATTTCAATCTTTGGCATTGCCTCTCTTTGTTTTTAAGCTAATTCACAATTTTTGTTTCTTTTCTCGAACAGGGGTCAGATAATTCAAAGAAATCAGCAAGGTAAGCTATATACTGAATTGACTGCATTCATTCTTCACATTCTTCAAAATACTAATTCTGTGTGGTTTTGAAACTTAATACAGCAATGCACGAAAGAGGACAAGGTATAGTGACTTGTACAACGACGTCGAAGCCCAATTTTCTGTAATGGAGAGAGCAGAAAGAGTTTTAGCTCATCTTGAAAATGAGTTCCCTTTCCCTCATTTTATCAAATGTATGCTCCCTTCCAACGTGGCGCACGGATTTTGGCTTGTAAGTGTGAAATAAAAAAATACTGTCCTGTTTTTTAGTTATATGAGAAATATTCGAGAAACTAGACTAGGTATGTGTTGATGCTTCTTATGGGCAGCATCTGCCAAAAACATTCTGCAGCGCCCACTTGCCACATCGTGATACACAGATCGTGTTGGTTGACGAATGGGGGAACGAATACAAGACGTCATATCTTTTGGAGAGGCACGGTTTAAGTGCTGGATGGAGGGGTTTTTCGATATCGCATCGATTGCTTAAGGGAGATATACTGATTTTCCATTTGATTGCTCCTTGTAAATTTAAGGTAATTCTTTCATGTTACTTTTAATCTACGAATCAGTTAACGTGATTTTTGGGTATAAACACATGATAATGTTTCGTAGGTGCACATTGTGAGGGTAAACGACGCGGATGTTGTGGGGGCAGCGCTTTGCCTCATGAATATGGATGCTTCTGGAAGAGGAACATTTGCTGGTTAATTTTCTTACATCTTTCGTCGTAACTATTTCGCTACATATATTGACCAAAAAAATAGATTTGAATTCTTCTATTTGTATCTTGTTGTCTTATGAGAGAAGACACTGTGAGGAGAGATGACAGGAAGCGTAAGAAGACAAAGTACGTGGAGCCTTTTCCGCTCGACATTTTTTCACCACCGGAAAATGTTAAAGGAAAAGACGTACCAAACTCGGTTCTTGCCCCTGTAGCAGATCAGTCTGCAAGCACCAGTAATGATTTTTGCTCCAAAGTGATTGAAGGTCTGAATTATAAATAGATCCCATTTGATGAATTGAGATCATTGAAGATTGTGATTGACCCCCCTCCCCTCTCATTTTGTAGTTTCAGAGATCTCAAATCGGCCTCAATCTAATGAGCGCTGCTATTCCAAGAATTCATTCATGCGTGATCATACCCGTGAGGGCGTCACTTGTAGATAGGCTGCTGAAGAAAGTACAGTGAGCACCCCCCAACTGCTGGTGTTCCGTTTTTTGGGCCCTGGAGGCATTCTTTGGGGAAGTTGAAGTCGGTACAGAAGGCACAAGGTTTTTTGGAAGCTTAAAACTTGAATACATTTCGGGGATGATACACAAGGTGGTATAGGCAAGCAGAGGAAGAAGCCTCTTATACATACAGCTTTTGATAGAAGGCCTCAGGGCTGAATATATACTCACGTCGTCCAAATACATCCTAGAGAGAGCCTTCGGTCTGATGGTCATATACTCGAGAATTTGTATGATGGTTGTTTGGTGTTGTCGAACTGTTGGGGTTCGGCTGATTTTTGGGAAGTTTTGGGTTGGGAATGTACGTCCCAATATAAACAATTTTCATTGTGGCTACTGTGTTTGATTGCAGATTCAAATGGTAGCCTCCCAGAGTTGCTTTAGAGTTTATTCTCTTTGATCTAATTATCAGTTTGAGTATATTGCTTGTTTGAAGTTCACTTACCTGTTCCTTTTAGTAGCTATATTTTGCCCACAACCTCTTATACAGTTTGATGTATTTGCAGAAACTGTAGAGCTCTTGTTAAGATGGAACTCTTTAAGAATTTTAAATATTGGATTTATTGAAGAGTAATATGACACATTAGCAGAGGTGACAAAATCATTCGGCGCCCAGCCCACTTGACATTTTAGGCGGGCTGAGCGAAGCATCATTGGGCCCAGCGGACCCGTTGGACTCTAGACCGGCTCATGAAATCTTAGTATATTTTAGAAAGATAAATAAAGTCTGACTCATCATTTTTCACCCTGAAAGAATTCTAGATCAATATGTTTGATTGAAGAGTACTATGACACATTAGCAGAGGTGACAAAATCGTCTGACGCCCAGCCCACCTGACATTTTAGGCGGGCTGAGCGAAGCATCATTAGGCCCAACGGACCTGTTGGACCCCCGGACCGGCCCAGAAAATCTTCATATATTTTAGGGAGATAAATCAAGTCTGACTCATCATTTTTCACCCTGAAAGAATTCTAGATCAATCTGTCATATAGGAGCAACTAAATACTGATAGGGGAATAAAATTGAGGTAGGGAGATGGATGTAGGAAGTGCTTTGCCCTTCAAAAAGGATTTTGAGTTTTCTTGTTTTTTCCCTCTCTTTATACGAAAAAAGTATGTTGAGTCAATATAAAATCTATTGTCCGTCACTACAACTGTTAATTCATTCAAGGCAAGGCAACTAATTGTGGGGCGACATTGAGCCTCCTTTTTTTCTTAGAGAGAATGCCGGTTAAATGTGTGTCTAATCTTTAATTCTCTTAAAAACTGTTATAATCATTTTGAGTCATTTTTTTTAAGATTCAACAACTGTAAACTAAAGTAACCAGAAGGTTTGTAAGAGAAGAGAAAAAATGGTGGTGGCAAAAAAATCAGCGTACGAGGAGAGCAGGCTTAAGAGAATGGAAAAACTAAATCTCAACAAGCTAGCGCAAGCTCTTCGCACTCCCAAGTCGTCTCCTCTATGTATGCTCTATTATCAAAAAATTGATCTCTATATTTGTTGTCTGTCGATACAATTTTTGTATGTGTATGTATTATTTTTTATCATAGATTCATGTTTGTGATAGATGAAAAAGGTGAAGCCGAAGGTTACGAAGCAGCCTCTGGACCTCTCTGCGCTCCGTCAATCTAGCAATGTTGCAGATCTGCCACCCCGCATTTACAAACAAGTATGGAACTAATATTACTCACTCTTTGCGTGTATGCTAAATTTTCTGTGTATCGATAGAAGAATAAAATACAGAGAAGGAAATATCTTTAAAGTAAATATAAATCTTTGTTTCATTAAGTTCTGTTAATAATAATGGTAGTACTAATAATAATTTAATGGTACAACTTTGAGTATGATCTCGTCTAGCCTAGAGCAGTTGTACTATATTTGTTTGTCTGACGAAATATAAAAGGTCGCTAGTTTAATTTATCTTGTGCTACTTGAACAAGTCTTGTATTCCGTTTCAGCCCGATAGTATCTCTTGTACAGGATCATATGGTTTAAACATTTATGACAATGTTTCTATTGAACCAATGGGAAGGCCAAGGAGGTTAGTGTAAGATCATCGTTGTGTTTCATTAAATTAATGAATCTGAATATCAAAACCAATGACTATACTGTTGGAATTTTCATTTATGATAGTTATAGAAGAAGAGATTTGTCCAACAGAGTGTATGCCTCAGATGAAGATATGGAGTATGCTATACAACGAGTATAGGCATTGGAATCAAGTTTAGATCAAGATATCTCAAGCTTCGTAAAGCCAATGCTTCAATCGCATGTTACTGGTGGATTTTGGCCGGTACGTCCCCCAAAAATTTCAGTACATTGAGATTTTTTTTTTTGGTGTTGCATTATTATACAAACTCCGTTTTGATATTTGACTTTGTTAGAAACTCAAATATATCACTAGAGTCTTCTAGTCCATTTTTGCAACACACACCTTCCAAGTCAAGATGTAACCGTCGATTTAGTTGATGAGAAAGATAAAGTATCCGAAACAAAGTACCTGGCCAACAAAAGGGATGTTAATGGTAGATGGATAGCCTCTGCTTAAGAATGTGATGCTATCATGAGTTGGTCGATAGAGACACACTCGTTTTTCAGTTAATTGAGCCAACAATTTTCAAGGTAATCTTGTACTGATGAGTAGTTTATCTCAGTACAAGATTAACTTGAAAGTTGTAGGCTCGATTAACTGAAAAACAAGTGCGTCTCCATCGACCAACTCATGATCAATAGAAAAACATCTTCATCCACCACTAAGACCCTTTTGTTGGGGATGTAGTTGGTTGGGATACTTCATCTTTTTTATCAACTAAATCAACAGTTACATCTTGACTAGAAAGGTGTGCATTGCAAAAATGGACTGGAAGACTTTACTGATATATTTGAGTTTTTAATAAAGTCAGAAATCAAAACGGAGTTGGTATAATAATGCAACACTATAAAAGAAAAATCTCAATGACGTTAAATTTTTGGGCGACATACTAGCCAGAATCCACCAGTAACATGCGGTTGAAGCATTGGCTTTACAAAGCTTGGGATATCTTGATCTAAACCCGACTACATTTCCTCTACTCGTTCTATAGCAAGCATACATTCTGTTAGACAAATCTATTCTTCTATAACTATCATAACTGAAAATTCTAACAGCAGAGTCATCGGTTTTGATATTCAAATTCACTAATTTCATGAAACGCAACGATGATCTTACACTACACTAACCATCTTGGCCTTCACATTGGCTCAACAGGAAATCCTCGGACGTATATATCCGGATGTGACACATCCTACTACTTCCCAGCACAAACATAGACATAAGGTTATATTTGGATGGAGGGATTTGAGGGATGAATTTTGAAAACCACAATCAAATCCACTCAACTTGTTTGGCAAAAAAAAATAAAAAATCAAATAAAGGGATTTTAAATCCCTCATAAATCTCTAGTTCATTTTGGATGAATTTGAAATCCTTCTCTAAACAAAGTCATTTTGAAATCTATCCTCACTATTTCACAGGTATAGCTACATATCACACACTACACGGTATACATGCACGAACATCACATACTTCACACGCATACTCTACACACACTTCACATGTACAAAACTACACACACTGCAAACACGCATACACTACACAAACTACGCACACACTTCACACTTCACACTTCACACTTCACACTTCACACTTCACACTTCACACTTCACACTTCACACTTCACACTTCACAGACTTCACACACTACTCATTCCAGACATACGCACACAACACACACTACACACTTCACACCACATTTCAGATAACTATACACACATTGAGTTCCCATACAATACATACTACACACTCACTTCACACGCACATACACACACTAAACACACACATTGTACACATATTTCATACACACACACTATACACATTAAAATACCCGCACAACATATACTAAACACACTTCGCACACACAAACTATGCGCACACTTCACACACGTGCACCACACACATACTTTACACACACTACACACTTTATTATCATCCTAAAAGAATTGAAAAAAAATTCAAACAATTCAAATCCACTCATTTGAATTCAAACATCCAACAAGGGATTTGAAATGAGTGGATTTTCAAATACAAAGAATTTTAAATCAAATCATTTGATTTCAAAATCTCTTCATCCAAACGCAACCTTAAGGAAAAGTATTAGCATGTTAGCTAAACCTATTAGATCTTACCCCCTTGGGTAATAGCCAAGTGTACACATAATTTTAGTGTATGTATCTACACATCTAATCCAATTATGCATTACCCATCTGGTAATTGATCAGGATTTAAAGAATAATATTGAGCTACAACCCTACAATTTTTATGACTTGGACCAAGAAGTTATTCGCTAGCATGTCTAACTTCCCTAAATTTTCAACAAACAGCAGCACGTTTAATCTTCAAAGTAGGCA
The DNA here is from genome assembly GCA_032274785.1 of Ajuga reptans. Classification (NCBI taxonomy): domain Eukaryota; kingdom Viridiplantae; phylum Streptophyta; class Magnoliopsida; order Lamiales; family Lamiaceae; genus Ajuga; species Ajuga reptans. Next base: position 1,183,691 of record JAUEKW010000008.1, read on the forward strand.
ATTTACCGACTTCTAGTTATGACTGATGATTCGTTGCTTGTGTACTACCTAAAATGTCTGAGGATATTCTGCAAAATAATGTGTTTGTAACATCTTTTTGTGGTGGATAAGTTATTTGTACAAGGGTAGCCACATTTTGTACAAGGGCAGAAGCGAAGTAGCTCACTGGCTTGTAGATTGATTCGTGAGCAGTAGGCGATGGAGAAACTATTATAAGCGACAATATGATCATTCTGCATGAATTTTAAGTTATTTTACTTTCATGTATGCTCCCAACTGGAGTGTAGAGTTAATCTCCTGGTCACGAATCAGCTGATGGTTCATGAGGATAAAATTCAAAGTAGTATAATTCTAATATCAATCAAATTACACAACGTAAAAATTCTTCATATAAATTAAGCATCACACAATAATGCATTTTGCAACAAGTATGTATTTTCCATCAGAGTCTGATAAAGCAGCGGCTTGATTATTTTACTTCTACTATATGTATTGACAAGTATGTTCTTGTGAATTGACTGTAAAATTGGGCCATTTTCTTTCTATCCTTAAGCAGTTCGTATGCATATCATAATCGGTGGATCTCATAGTTTGGCAGGACGATGACTGAATGTCGGATCCATGCAGACAACAACCTGTAATAGATCGAAATGGATTCATAAACTATATAATCTGATTGCCCGAGAAGGATCCAACGCAAGGTTTTTAATCTGGTTTCGGGCATCATTGAATCTTATTATGGGAATTAGGCTTGGGATTTTATATATGTAAACGTGTAATTTTGAGATTTCATAGGGTAGGATTTTACAGTAAATGCAAATCAATACTGAAAACGTAAATTGTTGTAATATTATTTTGTAAAGATGTGTTAAATAATGATTTATGAGTGTGAAACAATTAGTTGGTTGTGTTGGAGATGAGAAAGTGGAGAGATAGTGGATGAAATTTTGTGGAAAAAATGTAGAGGAATAACGAGGGGTATATGTAATAATATCATAAGATTGTACTAGATTTTGAAATCTGGCGGAAACAAACAGAAAATTGAGATTTTGAGATTCCAAGTCCAGGCTTGGAAAACCAGAAATGAACATACCCTATATTTCAAGATATGTCTAATTTTATAGAAGTGCCTTTAAACAATACTTGGGTTTTAGATTTTGGAGTTCCCGTAGTGCTAGGATTAGACTTTGACTAGAGAATAAATTTAATAAAAGGTAAAAATCTATTTCACTTTTCATTTTAAAAATTGTACGGTTCACTAATCCATGGCATCTTAGATACCATTTTTCCATTTTCGGGTCAAAACGGTCAAGAGCCTTAAACAGAACAAAAGCTAATTTATTCCATTTTTCTTAATGGAACGAGAAATGAACATACCAAACAAAACTGGGATGGAGCAAATAACTATGATCAAAAGGGTTGAAGAATATATATTACCTTGCCAACGCTTTTACCAGAGTGAAGATGGTCGACTGCATCAGCAACAGAACGAACGCCCAAGAATGTTTTCGGGTCTACAACAACCTTTCAAGATAGAAGAAGAGCGGTTAGAGTATGGTGAATCCAATGAAGTGGGCATTAAAAAGTGTTTAACATATACTTACCTTTAGCTTCCCTGTGGAGTAGAGATCCATTAGCTTATCTAGATGTTCTTGCCAAAATCGAGCATATTGTACTAAGAAAAAACCTGCCTGAACATTTGGAATCACCATCAATGCACAAAGCACACAAATTACTACATTTATGACAAACTATTAGGTAGTTAATTAAATAAAAACATATAAATTTCCGAATTCATCATCAAAATTGTTGTTGTAGTTGTTGCTGTTCCGCAAACTCAAGGAAAAATATAAGAGAAAAAGGGGGTGGGTGGGGGAGTGAACAAAAAGGAACATAGTACACAAGGCAAAAAACATATACTATTATTAGTTCAATAAATTACTTTGGTGGTAAGAACCAGAGATGCTTACAGCTTTACACCAAATGAAATTGGAAGAGCGAGAACCACATTCAATATTTTAGAGTCAAGAGCAATTCAATTGCTGGTGTAACCTACTTACCACAGTCTGGCTCTTTGCTAAGATCTTTTCGCATAATCCAGTATAATTTCGTGGCTTCCACCCATCTTCTCCTTGATACTACAATCATATAAGTTTCTTTGTTTTGAATCATATGCACCGGATTAAAGACTAACAGTAGCTTGCTCAGATTTTTCAGTTAATTAATCTTATTGAAAGATGTGAAATGCGGAAAAGGATTTACGAATTGAATCAAAATACCAAACCTGAGAAATCATCCCAATTACAACAAGACATCCGTAGGTCGCCAAAGCATTCAAGCATAGATCAAACATCTCCCCGCCAACAGACTCATATATAATATCAACACCTTTAGGGAACTCATCCTTCAGAACCTGGAGTGTAAGATGAAAAAAATACAATGAAATAAAGCACTAAAAATATCTTGAGTAACATTCATTCATTCTGGTTTCTATGAGAACACCTTGTTGACTTGTTCCATAAATGTTTTAACGTTTTTTCTAAAAGTAACATGATCCGTGGCAAATATGTTTAAAATAAAAATGAACATGTCAATTATTGCTGCTACATGAGATTTACACACGGCTTGCCATATCCCTGATCAACTCCAAGTCCTGCCCCCTGTTTCCCCTGACCCTGACCAGCAAGTCTCCTTCCCCCCTAATCCCCAAATTTTGAAAAAATATTATTTGTATGAATCATGCTCAGTCAAACAAAAACATAACTTGGAGCACATTTTGAAAATTATGTAAGCCCTGAAAATAACCAGATAGAGACAAAATAATGCATGATTGATTTCTAAAACTCAAAAAATTAAGAACATCGACCAGGAAAAAGTTCCGTAATCTAATAGGCCTCATGTGCAAGCTTAGGTAGCTAGACCATGAAATTAATGAATTAAGAATTTAAATGCTCTGCTTCAAAGAGAACAGTTACCCCGTTTAAAGGAATGATATTAATAATTTTGAGGTTGCTATTTGATTATGATCTTCCTTAAAAAATTTAAAGTGGCATGAATATTCTCCCAATTGAGAGAGGCACAAGTAAGACATTAGGAAACCATTAACCACAGTTAATGATCATGGAACTGCATTTGACATAGCTGGCTGTTTAAAAAAAGTTGATCATTACTAAGAAAAGGTATGAGGAAGACGGTTTGAAGTCTAATAAATGACATCACAAGCAAAACTAAGTTGAAAATCACAATTTCAAATTTGAGGTATCAAGATTTTCCCCAACTTCATGTTCACAGCAATATTCAAGAAATATTTCTGCTTCACATAATAAATTTATCAACTCCTGAAAGTAAAGAAACAGCCAGGAGAAATGATTAGATAGAAAATCTAAACAAAAATTCCACTTCTCACAAAACAAAAGCCCTAGATTGCTGATTTCTTTTTTATGCAACACTAATATTAAGAGAGAAAATAATTTTGTGGAAACGTACAGTTTTTATATTTTCAGCTTTGTAGTCGATTACTCGATCTACTCCCAAATCCTTCAAAAGCTTGGCCTTGTCCTTTCCTCCACAAGTTGCAATAACCTTATTTCCAGCTAATTTTGCCAGCTGCACTTAGACAATCCTTTATTTATTTACTAATTGTAAATAGATATAGAATCAACTACAAAAGAGCAGTATATCGACAAGAAGACAATGATTGGGACTTCCGTAAGGCCATTATTTTCAGTGTCCTAAAAAACACAGTGCAAATCATTTTGGCAATGTTTCGATGGTCCAAGGTGTCTGGGACGAATTCGGTAACACAGTATTTGGAAGATGCAATTTATTAGAATAAAATGCTTTGGGAACGTGAATGTGTGTGGTTGTGTGTGGATGCAATTTATTTGGAAGATGCAATTTATTAGGAAGCAATAAACAAACACAGCCTTTGTGTTTCAATACAGTTGGGCTCTGGTTCACTGATAAGAATACTCCAACTGCAATATGGCATCAAAATCTCAAAGTAGGTGATGGCCCTCTCCAGGTGAAGCCATAAACTCACATTTTACTATTTGCAGAAATCTTAGTATCAAGAAGCGCCAATATTCAACAACTAGGAACTCAGAGTGAAAGAATCCGCATTGTCACAAGTATACCTGGACAGCAAATTGCCCTGTCCCTCCTGCAGCAGCAGTGACGAGAACTGTTTTGTCCGAGTCCATTTGAGCTGCCTAGGGCATCAACAAAAGGAAGATGTTAGCCTTATATCATTCAACAGGAGAAATGCATTTGAATACTGATGCCTCTGTTAGTTTGGGTGTGTGTGTGAGAGAGGAAGGGAGAGCGGAGGGGGGTCAACTAGCCAAACACACTTTCAAGCCAATGTATTAATTTGAGAGGAAGAAAAATGAATATTAAAGACCAGATGGCCAGATGTAGCTCAATCACCAGCACAAAACACACCTTCTCTAAAGCTATCGATGCTGTTAGGCCAGACGTGAGCATAGCAACAACTTCTGGATCTGGTCTTGCCACAGGAAGGATGTGCTTTGAATGTACCTAAATCACCGAGAATCCCAAGCTTTCCATTACATTCAAAATTTATTAAAAAAGAAAAATCTAGAAATGAAGATATATATTTTCACATTTCAAAGTCAAACAAATGTTTTAGTTTTACCATGGTATATTCAGCATAACTTCCATATGTCATAGTTGCTGCAGGAGTGCCAACTGCTAAGTGTTTAACTGAATTACCTATAGCAGCAACTATGCCCACAGCCTGCAGAAAAAGAACATGTATGTGAACTGATTCTGAAGTTGGCCACTCATCATGAAACTTTTTTTATAAGAGAGCTAGGTTTTCCTTTGCAAAGGCTAATATGATTTCCACAGGGTATAATGTATGGCACTAGAGCAGATATAGAGGTACTGACGCCATAGTTGAAGGTGTTGAACCGTCTAAATAATCAAATTAAAATTAGTAATCTGAAAGACATCTTAATCTGACACATAAAGTAGAAGGATGTTGATAAGTGTCAAACATCATAGCATGTTAGTAAAGCTTCATTAAAACACAGAATTTGAGTCTTCCCTAACCTCGAAGCCAGCATCAAAGGGAAGCAGCGAAGTAATGTCTTTGTTGCCCCCACTAAAATACCTTCCAGAGCTAAAATTCACCTGTTAAAAACCATTTTCATTAATAACTCTATCCAAATTAAGAGACATTTATACTCGTCAACACAATAAAGTTCTCTTTGATGACATAAGTTCATGTCTAATTGAATAACTAAAGATAGGAAAAGCCCATAATCAACTTGAGAGGTTTATAATGGGTCATGGACGTTACACATGTTTACTTTCTCCAATCAAAGCCTAAATATCAAATGAATTACAATAATACTAATTGTGAGAGAGAAACTTACATCACTAGCATTGACCCCAGCATATATGATTTTCAGAAGAACATAATCTGGTTTAAGTGGCAATCGCAAGGATGCTCGTACTACACTTGTTGCACTACGGAAATTGTGACTGAGAGTGTGAACGACCCTAGAGACCAAGAATAAAACAATGGATGTCAAGATAAAGATATCAACGGCTTAGAAAGGAGAGGCGGCTCTATATACATTTTCACCTACATCTTCTCAAAATTTTGGGGGATTTGAATGTTCACTTGGACCACATCCAGGGGTTTTCTCCTTGAAGTCTTTGGGCGAACACGGTATTTTTCTTCTTCTGCAGGAGTTGGCCAATACTCTAATCCCCTTCTGTTAGATATCCACAAGCAAGACCCAGCTTTACTCTCATTGCTAATAAGCTCAAAGGCACCTATATAAGTGAGGAATGAAGATCAACTTAAAGAGATATTTACTGTATTAAGTGCAATAAATAATTTATACAAGCTTTACACGATGCAGACTATTTGGGGAAAAAATTGTGCTAATTCTGGCCTATTTCTTGTGGCTCACACATGTTGGTTACATGCATTAGAAAAATTAACTAACAAGAGCCATGACCTTAACTCATTTTCGAGAAATTTAAGAGAAATTATAACGGCATAGATACATAATAGCAGCTTGAAGTCAGAAAGTTGCATAGATTTTTTCATCATACACGCTTATCCAGAGAGCTAATTTAGAGGCCCAACAAGTTAGTGGATAGGATATATGGAGAGAGAAAATTAATAATATCATTCAAGGAGGGATGCATCCTATTATGCTTAATTCCCACGGCTTCACCGCTATGTTCTGAAACTTCAGCTCGTGGGAATTGCCTTTTGCTGGATAAATAACCTAAGGAAGTTTGTAACATCAATTACATACATAATATCGGATGGAATTATAGAATAAAGTCATTTTCAGCTAAATTAGCAGTCTGAAGTACAGAATCACAAACAAATCACATTTAGCAAGATGAGGTTTCAAACAAGTCAATATCTCATTCATTATTCAAAGGTCTTGTTATCCCCTTTTTCCTTCAATCCAACCAGAAATTAGGTCAGACTCGGATAGCCTGGTTTCGAGAAAGTATTTCTTAGGAATCATTCCAAAATGAGCAGGGACAAAAGAGCAAGTTGATATTATCAAAGAATGCAGCAGCAGAAAATGAAGACCAATTGTATCGTTCAATTTAGGTGCTTCAGAAATCGTGAATTAGTGCTCTATGGAGCAGAAAGAGTAATAGGTATACACAAAACAATGGTAATGAGGTTACCTAATAGTGTTGCCTTTTTTACTTTTGGAAGCAATATTGACTAGGTCATGCCAAGGTTACTCCAAACTAGGCAGGAGAGAGATGAAAAATGAAGGCAATCCCAACATGCAAGATTAAATATAAGTTGGTATGATATTTACCTTTAACAACCATGTCCATAGGCATGAAGCCTCCCATCAGATTGATAAACTTTGGGTCCACCTTAGCAGCCAGCTCGGTTTGAACAAACTGCAGAAGTTAACACATTATGCAGTCTTAGAAATACTGAAACATTCAAGGATAGGATGAGCAAGGGACTAGTTGTATTACATTATACATTAAAAATCACAGTGTAGTCTCTTTGTTGGATATAAAGGGATACTACAACAAATCCCCATTTCAAAGTTCACTATATAAGCCATCTCTTGCAAGTTAAACCAATATATATGTAGAAAAATATAATATGTGGTATCAAGAGTGCTGATAAACATTCTATGATAGGAAGAGCTGGAGTTTAGTTGTATTTGTAACATAGATTCCAAAACGCGCAGGGCCGTCTGTTTGCTGGAAGAAAAAAGGCAGATAATTGCAGTTACTGCATCAAGGTTATTCACCCTACAAGCCATGCTTAGCAAGTTCAATCACTATGATTGCGAACACATCAAGAGGTTACAAAAGCATGATAATAATGTCCAAGTCTTCCATTAAAAAAGAAAATGTGATCAAAGTTCATTTTGCTCCAGTAGTTCTGAAAAATTAGCAAAAAAGTTTAAGAACTAGAAACTAGGCATCAGTAATTTTGGAGTTCTTCTAAGAGTGCTTTTCTAGCTACCTCATTGCATAAATCTGTATCTGGTTCTTCTAGCTCTAGAAGCAGGAAAACTAGCCTTACGGTTCCAGATACAGGATGTCAGAAGAAACAATCGAGGTTTAGGTCTAAGTGACTATACGCTGAAAGCAATAATTCTGAATTCTGAACATTGGTTTATTACAGATTATATAAATATAACTGAGTTTGTTAAACATGCCAAATTTCATTTGCTGGAACCGTTTGGTGTTTCCTGTTTACGGGAAGAATAGTAAGCTAAATTATAATCTAAATTGAAGATCACCTCGGGGCAAAGCACATTAACACGAATTCCTTGGCGCTTGTAAAGGGCAAGTGATCTGGTGAACATAACGACTCCCCCTGCAACGAAGTTTCTCATTCAGAAAAAAAAGGAGTGCATAAGTGGAGACAAGTCATTAAACACAAGAAGAAACTATACATTGAGAATTAAGTATACTGGTACAGAGTAAATGTCGAAATTCAAGTATACGAATGCAAGATCAACAAACCTTTGGTTCCAGAGTAAATAGGGTCACCATACATTGGATATAACCCTGACGCAGAGCCAACATTAATGATCACACCAGGTTTCTTAGTTTCTTTCATTGCTCGAATCTGTGCATACCAAATGAAAATTAGTACTTAGCCAATAATCAACATGTTAACAGATGCCGAAAAATAAAACATAAAAAGTAATAGGCTAGACGAAGAAATATATATATAAAATTGAGCAGCAATTTTGTCTTGAGGGAACAGGCAACTAAACGAGAATCACATATTCATTGAATGCACAGAAAATAAGGAGCAAATTAAGCATCGCCTAAATTTCAATTTCCGTCGCAGCTCAAACAATTTTGATCATACCGCGATACGAGTGGACTCAATAACTGCCACAAAATTGATATCAACAGCACGTCTCCATGATTTAGAGCCATCAGTCTGATCCTCATAAAACGAAATTGGCGTTGCAATTCCGGCACAGTTGATACAGATATCCATACCTCCATAAGCCTCAACGTGCTTCTCCAAAGCCGCAGCAAGCTCCTCTAGCATGAAATCAAACATTTCAGCCAAACTAATTCCAATAACAAAGTACGTTCCCCCGCGAAATCTGAAAAGCCGTTACTTACTTGAGTCAGTGACGTCGCATTTGATGAACAGCACCGGTGGAAATTTCAGATCGCCATGAAACTTGCGAACTTCTATTTCAGCTAGTGATTCAACTTGTTTCCCTTTGTCTTGAGAATAATCGATGATTGTGATGAAAATTCCTTTCTGCGCGAGAGCCAACACCAACGCCTTGCCGATGCCGGAGGCGCCGCCGGTGACTACGGCTGAGAGACCGGGCTTTAGCTCCATATCCTTGTTTAAGTCGTTTTCTCGGTTTGACTCGAAGCCTAATGATCGAGTAGTACTCAGCGCAGTGTATCATGTATGTGCGTGTTTAAACGTATCTTCGCTATCCTTCTCGATAGTAGCGCCGACGAAAGTGACTACAGCTTTTCCTAAAATTTTAGCCGGCATCGCCAACTCAAAAACAAACCCTAAAAACAAAAAAATAATAAATAAATAGTATAGAATAATTAGAGCCGGCAACACTGTCGCCTAGCAAAAATGGCCCGGCGTAATAAGGCCAGCCCACCTAATATTTAGATGGGTTGGGTCATGGAATTCCGAGTCCAAGCACTATCATGTTTATCCGACTTAATGGTACAATGACTTGATAAATTGCGGATCAATCTTAAAATCTTAGTATATTTTAGAGAAATTAAATAGGCAGGGCTAATTAATTATTGGCTCGATAAAATTTTGGGCTGACACAATCCAATCTAATATGTAGTGTTAGCATGACTGGCTAGGCGACCCCACCTGGTTTGCCCAATTACCACCTCTAGGCCCAGCAGAATGACTTGACAACTATAGCTGTGCGAATACACTTATTTGTGCAGCATTATATATAGAACACTTAGGGTGTGTTTGCTATGGGCTGAGCCAACTAAAAATGGTTAGCTCAGTCCGAGTGTGTTTGGTGAGAATTTGATTGAGCCAACCTCCCTCAACCACTATCTCTCTCTCCTCAATCAACATCATCTTACACACATCAAATCACATATTTCATTTAATAAAATAAATTATATATATATATATAT
>JAUEKW010000008.1:1193441-1206019 GCA_032274785.1 Ajuga reptans
GTTAATTCCATGTCATGCTATGTATTTTCTTTTTCTTTTTTCCTTTCCTTCTAATCGAGGAGTGAGGTTTAGTGGTGGGATGCTATAATCCGAATAATTGTACTGCATTCTGCTAACTCTTATCACTTTTCAGTTTGGCACAGCAGCAGTTTTATTTAAAGAAGGCTCTGTTGGATCATTGATGGTAACTATGCCTTGGAAGGACGGCGGTTGTAGAATTGAGGTGGATGAACTTGAAGTCGTCCTTGCTCCTCGCAGGGTGAAGGTTTCTCGTGACGAATTTGAAACTTGCTGTCATGGTAAAAATGGCAATAATAGTTCCAGCCATGGTGTCAGAAAGTTGGACAATGAGACTCTCAGCAATGGAGTGGGAAATGCTTCTGTTGATGTTCATGAAGGAGTTAAAACCATAGCGAAAATGGTGAAGTGGCTACTGACTAGCTTCCATGTGAAAATTAAGAAACTAATTGTGGCATTTGATCCGCTTCTGGAAGGAGAAAATCATAAAGGATTAGACAGAATATTGGTGCTTCGGATTAGTGAAGCCGAATGCGGAACACATATTTCCGAGGATGCTTCTTCTAGCAGTTCCACCGCAGCTCATAGTTTTCTTGGTTTAAGTCGATTGACGAGTTTTGTAAAATTTCAGGGAGCAGTACTTGAATTACTTCATTTTGATGGGCTTCATCATCAATCACCCTCGGAGTCTTCCACCGAAACGACTAGCGGCAACTGCCTTTCAGGGTACTTTTCATCTGGTAAAATGACCACTATAATTTCTGGGGAAAAGGGAGGTTTTTCAGGGAGTCTTAAGTTAAGTTTACCTTGGAAAAATGGTTCATTAGACATTCGCAAGGTAGATGCAGATCTTCATGTTAAGCCTCTTGAATTAAGACTTGAACCTAGCAGTATCAGATGGTTCATCTTCGTGTGGGACCTGTTTAAAGGTATAGGTGAGGAGAGTGAGGACCCCAGTCATCACAAACCTTCAGATAGCTTGTCAGCTCCTAGATCCGGCATGCATCCTTCTGATGAGGGGCTACTACATAATGAAGGCTTTCTTGCCAACTGCTTCATGGAAAAAGAACCAGCACATACTCTGCTATCAGAGTCGCATCTCATATCTGACTGGGTCAGTAGAAGCCAGGAAGACAGAACTGAAGAACCAGACTTTGGGGCAAGGTTGGCATTGTTTATGTATTTCAAATTGCTGCATATTTACTGAAAAAATTAAACTGCATCATCAACAAAATAATGGCCACCAAGGGTTGTGTATGCTTTATTGATCACTAATTATGATAATCGATACGACCAATTGATACTTGATCTGCTTATAACTTTAGCCTTACCTTGTACTTGACACCAGATACTTGTTTACAAGATGCTTAAAACTTTTGAACCTTACATTAGCACAGTACTGATGGCTGAAAGCAGTCCATTCTTAATTTTTCCAATGGGGACTAACTAGTTATTCTGGAACTGTCCTAAATCTTTTCTCCTTTTTGTGTAAATGATCCTTTTGCAGCGTGGACCAATTTTTTGAGTGTTTTGATGGACTAAGAAATTCACAGTCAGCTTTAGGGAACAGTGTCATGTGGAATTGGACTTGCTCTGTGTTCAGTGCAATTACTGCAGCATCCAACCTTGCCACTGGATCTTTGTATGTCCCTTCAGGTATGCATTTTACTGTATATAGTTGCACATGCAAGTTTATAGGGCTATAGTAGTTGGATATGGTGCAATTAAATTCACATTGCTGCCTGCAAATCGAAATCATAATTTTTTAGCATGGGTGGTCCGTATGGTATGCTGGTATGGATTCACGCATTGGGTTTCATTATAAAATCCTAAATAGAGTAACACGAGCTTCAAAATATGGTATACATTGTCTATCACTTTTTACTGCAATAGAAAGGCATATTCATTTATCTAGGGCCTAATAAAGTTATTAGCAATTTTAGTTTTTTGTTGTTGGTGGATCTCGACTTCTCTGTGCATGCAATCAACTGTTTGTTCATCGGTACAACACAATCAACTATTAGTTCATGGGTACGACATGTACCCATTCTGTCTCGTTGTACAACTGTAAAATAATTCCATATATTCTGTGTGTGTGGGACGTGAGACATGCTGTGTCCACAACTGACTTAAATTTCTCCTCATTGTGTCCGATCAAAACGCCGCCAACCTTGGAAATTACCATGGAAGAAATTGTATGTTTTAAGGGACAGTAAATATGAGTTTTGAAGCTAAGGTTGCTTTCCTTGTATTTGAGCCTTCTTTGTCACCTTGGGGATCAAAAGGTCTTAGAAATTGATGTTTGATATGCTATTTAATTGTCCTGCAGAAGCTACACTGGTTATCCCACCTTACGGAACACTCTTGAATGTCACCAGCTGATAATGTTTTTTTTTTTCTCCTCAAAATTGATGCTTGAGACGTATGAAGTGTATGATAGAATGTTTTTAGGTTTTTCCTGTTACTAGGTTCTGCTGGATATAAGTAATAAACCGGAAGGTTGATTTTCACTTTTGATTTTGTATTCTGGTGCTGCAATACTGCTACACTTCAATCTCTGAAAGCCTGAAATTAAAATTACGTGTTTCACCTGGTTGCAGAGCAGCAGCATGTTGAAACGAATTTCAATGCAGCCATAGCAAAAGTATCTCTTGTTTTGTCCTTAATTGATGAAGACCAGAGACAGTCACCCGAAATGAAGGATGATAAGGCCAATAGTGATGTCCATGTTCATCGTGTGTGCGCACAGTTTGTTGACTTATCTCTTATGCTACAGGTAATTCTATATGGATTCTGTTTCCTGCTTCTTGATTTGTAGATTGTGATGCTGTCTTTACCTATTAACTTCACTCTTAATTTCCTTACTTACAAATAATGCAAGTTTTACAGATCCATCCTCGAGAAATGAACTTAGAAGTGGTCGTGCAACATGTTCAACTAGTTGACCACATGTGTTCCATCAATGACTTGGTGGATTACAAGATGCATGGTCATAATGGAAATTCTGAAAGTGAGATTGCTGCGATTCAAAAAATGCAAGATGGTGTCCAAGGTGCTCTTCTGACTTTCCGTCAACCCAAGAAAGATCCTGGAATAGGCAACCATCCTAATTCTTCTGTTGATGTTTCTCTGAGCACACGGGAAATTAATGAATGTTGCCACATGATAAATGGCAAGTATATTTGTTGGAAAGACTCCAGCGTAACTTTGCTCGAAACCTCAGGTGTCAGCCGGTGCCATGTCAGGGTAAACTCAGGTTCTTCTGGTGGCTTGTTAATGGGGCCAACATCTTTTTCCTTAAAGATGCCACCTTTTGTTTGTTGGGTGTACTTTGATCTAATTACCTTGATGGTAGAATTTATGAAAGAGGTCGAAAATTGTATTGAAACAACTTGCGTAGAAAATGGTTCTACGCTTGAGTCAAAAACTAAAGGACATGGATATTCGGCTCTCAGTGGTCAAGGAAAATTTTCATATCCACGGTCAACAAATTTGCCCACCAAAAATTTTCTGGAGGGTAACATATTCCTTCCAAATGCTAGGGTAATACTGTGTTTCCCTCTCAAGGGGCACAAAGGTTTCAGTAGCTACTCTTCTTGCAACCAGTTTATTGCTTTTGACTTTATTTCGCCAACAATTGGAGGGAAAGATGCCAGATATGCTAAGGCGACGCCTCTTGCCAGTTTTGACAAGGGACATGATATGACCACATCATTCTCCTTGAATTTAAACATTGGTGACTTTTATCTGTATTCCATTAGCTCAGATTCTGTAGAGAAGATTGATAGAAGTGATACATCCAACATGCATGAGGATAGCTTTTCTGCCTTGAAGATTATTTCTGTTGTTAATGGAACCGGTCATCTGTCTCGCATTAGTATGTTTTGGCAGGAGGGTACTGTGACTGGTCCATGGATAGCAAAAAAAGCTAAGCTTTTAGCTTCTTCAGAGCATGGAAAGAGTGAAGATAAGGCTGTGGGAAAAGGTTCTGAGTTTGCCTCTGTGACAACTGTTAGAGACATCAAAGATTTTGAAACTTGTTCGCGGCAGGAGATAATAGCAACTTCTTCTTCTCTCTTGCATGGACGATTACCTCCTGTTGTAATCAATCTTGACAAATCTCAGTATGAGAACATATGTTGTCTCCTACAGCAGGTGCTTGAGCATTTCTCCTGTGTTGTGTCTGAATCAGATAGAAATAGAGAAGAATATTCTGCATTGCAGACATCAATTCTTTTGGAATGCGAGTCAATGACAGTTTCGGTTGCAATTCAGCCAATAGGTGATGCCAAGTGCTCCATAAGCCCTGAACTTCCTGGCTCTTGGATTAATCTAACTCTCCAGGTGGACAAGTTTGAGTTACTCTCTGTATCTAATATTGGTGGTATAAGCGGTGCCAATTTCCTGTGGGTTGCCCATGGTCATGGCAGTTTGTGGGGGTCGATTACTGAAGGTATTCAAAGGGAGTTTCTTTTAGTATCATGCAGTGATTCTACAATGGGTCGTGGGGATGGGGAAGGCTCAAATGTATTATCCTCTAGACGTTCGGGTTCTGACATAGTAAACTTGTCAGACCCGGAGAGCAGTCATAGTTTTACATCAATTAACATCAGATGTCCCACCATTGTTGCAACCGGGGGTCGCTTGGATTGGTTCAATACTATATTATCCTTTTTCACTCCACCATCTTCTGGATTTGAGCAAACATGTCATGATGATATAGAGAAGAACTGTGGATCTTCCTTCATTGTTAATTTGGTGGATGTTGGCTTGAGTTATGAGCCATACATTGAAACAATGATGGCTAATCGGGATACATGTCTCAAATCTTCTGATTTGAGTACAAAAGTATCCAAGGATGAGCTTGATGTTGCTTGTCTGTTGGCTGCTTCATCCTTGCGACTTTCAAATACATCTATGGCTGATTGCACAGAAGGAGAATATAAGATTAGGCTGCAAGATCTTGGTCTGCTTATATGCACAGTGCCTGAATCTGGGTTAGTTGGTCGTGCTTACAGTGTAGAGCATCTTAGTAAGACTGGTTATGTAAAGGTTGCACAAGAGGCAAACATTGAAGCACTTGTTAGGACAAATTGTGAAAATGGCCATGTATGGGAATTGGAATGTACAGACTCGCACATCATGTTCAACACGTGCCATGATACAACTTTTGGATTGATTAGACTGGCTGCTCAACTCCAAAGCCTTTTTGCACCTGATTTGCAAGATTACGCTGTGCACTTGGAGAATAGGTGGAATAGTGTGCGGCATGTGCATGGGATCAGCGATGAGGTGACAGTAGGTGGTGAATTTTCTCCATCTCTTTCTCAGTCAGAGACTTCAAGTCATGATACGAAGTCCAAGATAGGCAACTTAATGGATGAAATATGTGAAGATGTCTTTCAGCTTGATGGGAATTCTGATGGTGAAGCTAAATTTTTTGATTCAAATGTCGTTAATGATACTTCTCTTGCAGCCAGTGGGGCTTCATTATCAGAAGAAAAGAATCCTGGATTTATAGAAGAATATTTCTTGTCCGATCTACGCCCCCTTTCGGGACTTGCTTTGGAAAGACAATCATCTGACATCCATTTTTTCAAGATTGGTGCTGTTGGAGAGGATCGAATAGGAAATGGTGGATGGTATGCAAATACACCATTAAAGATTCTAGAAAATCATGCTTCAGAGGTGAAGCAGGTCAATGTGCACAAATCTGTAGGGTTTGAGGCTTCTACAAATGATCCTGAACATACTGAAGTTGGGAAAGCTGCGGGTCGCATACTTCTTAAGAATATGAATGTTAGTTGGAGAATGAACGGTGGTTCTGGTTGGTCCAATTTTCAGCATAGTTCTCAGACTGCTGCAATGACTTGTCCGAGGGAGGCAACCACTTGTTTAGAGCTGGCCTTGTCTGGAATAGGCTGTGAATTTGATGTTTACCCTGATGGTGAAATATCTGCGTCAAGGCTATCTCTCATTATTCAGGATTTCTGCCTGTACGACAGAAGTGACGATGCCCCATGGAAGCTGGTACTGCTGAACTATCTGAACTTCACTTCACTACACTTGTAACTTTTGTATAATATTTTCTGATTTGCAGTTTGTTTTTGTTGTTAGGTGCTTGGAAATTATCATTCTAAAAAGCATCCCAGAAAGTTCTCATCTAAAGCGCTGAAGCTAAATTTAGAAGCTGTCAAACCTGATCCTTCAATCCATATAGAAGAAAACAGGTATGTCTTTTCGTTTAGCTCCTCTTAACCATTTTTGGGTTTTTGAAGGAATTCTTCTGTTTCTTTAATATGTTCTCTTATTTCTATTGGATTCGTATAGCATAGGTTTAAGGGTGACTTGGCAAAGGTGGGATTGGGATGGGTAACGAACCAACAGATCTTAATGTTTTGTATGGGAAATGGGGAAGGAGGAGAACAGAGGCCTCATTCTCTCCCTCCATTCTTCATATATCTTATTGGAAGAGCAGGTGAATTTAAGCTCAAACCGATACCCTTTATTAGTAATAGGAGTCTTCCTTTTAATCCTACCACATATGGTTTATTTTCCTAGATTGATTAGGTCGTCCAGGGATCTATGACCTTGTGTGATCTGATTTTCTTGTGTTTTCCGGCCCCGCAGGGATATTCTTCATAATTTTTCCCTCTCCTGATTCTATTATGCCTGTCATTGTAGACATGTGCCTGAAGTCTGGAGACCCCAATTTTTTTTGCATTTTTCTACTGAATAACTGTATCTGGAGATGCTACCCTCCCTTCATTCATGAGAATACTATGATAGTAACATTATTTTGTGCTCTTCTTATTAGTGTTGTATTTCCTCTCCAGGTTACGAATTGCTTTACTTCCACTGCGTTTGCATCTTCATCAGAGCCAACTTGATTTTCTCATCAGCTTCTTTGGAGGAAAGAATTCATCAGCCGACTCTTCCCATAGTACTCTTGGTTTAAGTAAATCAGAAGAGCAGTGTGACAAGAGTGACAATCTACAGGGTCATGCCATCAATGAAGAGGCATTTCTTACGTTCTTTCAGGAAAGTTTTGAGTCTATTTTATTAATAATTCGAATCGTAATTATGTTATATATAACAGTTAATTAAGTGTTCATATGAGAAGTGTGGATGTTGTTCATTAATTAAGCATTGTCCTGTTATATGTCCCTTTATCGGTAACTCTGTGCCTACTTAACCATGGTAACCGCGGTCACTCATATTATCTCTGCATCCTTACAGAAATTTGATATTTGGCCTGTGCTGGTTCGAGTTGATTACAGTCCTTGCCGTGTTGACTTAACTGCGCTAAGGGGTGGCAACTATGTTGAACTTGTTAACCTTGTACCCTGGAAGGTGAGTTTCTGATTTATTCTGACTTTTAATTCATTTTTAGAATAAACTCATGCAATTCCAATGATTAAGTAAATAAAGTTAATTAAGGAGGCAGAATCTCAAAAGAATTGAGCAGAGATGTTGATTCGTGAACTTAATAAACGACATTCATATGCATTTTGCTGCATAAGTTGCTTGCACATCTCTGTTTCTGTTGTGTAGGCTTGTGTAGATAACGCATCTTAAGATTTGCTAGCTAGGTATTTATGTTTTCTGTATTTGTTGGACAGCCTCTTTTTTTACAATGGTCAAGACACGTGATATATCATGACTGATGGACTCAATGAAGGCTGCATTCCTGCTTCTGGTTT
Organism: Ajuga reptans; assembly: GCA_032274785.1. Taxonomy (NCBI): domain Eukaryota; kingdom Viridiplantae; phylum Streptophyta; class Magnoliopsida; order Lamiales; family Lamiaceae; genus Ajuga; species Ajuga reptans. The sequence goes on from JAUEKW010000008.1 coordinate 1,201,163, forward strand.
TTGTTTGAAGACATCAAAGGAATATATTAAAAATATAGAAAATAAAAAGATTCGTGAATAACAACCAATCCAGTAGAAATTTTCCCTAAATGCAGGTCTCTTACCAGGTTGTTACTCTTAATAATATGAACTGTATAAAATGCTCCTGCATTGTTTGGCTTCTCTGGTAATCTATCATATGCAATGATTGAGCTCCCCCCTCCCCCCTGAATAAGAACTCAAAATGCAAGTGTTACTGTTCATGCACACAGCAATGTGATTTTATTCCGATAACTATTGATGCAGGGAGTGGAGTTACAGCTCAAACATGTGCAAGGAGTTGGACTCTATGGCTGGAGCAGTGTTTTTGAAACGATATTAGGAGAGTGGCTGGAAGATATTTCTCAAAATCAGGTTCAGACAACTCTGACTGTTGATGGTCTTACGGGCTGTGATTCATGAGAGTATGAGTTTTCACAAATTGCATGTTCTGTAGGTTCATAAATTGTTGAAAGGCCTTCCTCCCATTAAGTCACTGGTTGCTGTTGGTTCTGGAGCTGCAAAGTTGGTTTCTCTGCCTTTGAAGAACTATAGGAAGGATCATAGGTTACTCAAAGGAATGCAAAGAGGTAGTCTAGATATTTCTCATCTATTCCTAATCGTAGTGTAGGAGTTATGTGGAGAAGATACAAACTCTGAGCTTACTTTACAATTGTTTGTGTATTTTCTGAAGTGGCTTTATATTTCGATCTTTTACTTGCTCCTAGTGAATTTGTTTTAAATTTGAAAATGAATTGTCTTTATAGGTACTTTTGCATTTCTTAGAAGCATTTCGCTAGAAGCCATTGGTCTGGGAGTACATTTGGCGGCAGGAGCTCATGACATCCTCCTACAGGCAGAGTATATTCTTGCTAGTATTCCACCCTCTGTACCATGGCCAGTAGAAAGCAGAGTAGTTAACAGTGTGAAATCAAATCAGCCAAATGATGCTCAACAAGGAATGCAACAGGTCAGTTTCCCTCTATTTTAACCTTTGGTTGTTAATTATGGTGCTAATACACTCTCATTTTTAAATTATTAAATCCTTATATTTATTTGTATAGAAAGTGAGTACCAGAAAATTTGTCAAATTCCCTACCCTTTTAGCTTGTAAACAACTGTTATTATCAGCTGTTCCGATAGTCCTCTGTTAGTTGCATTGAACATGGACATTAATTATCTGTTGGCAGGCTTGTCGGAGTATTAGTGATGGCCTTGGAAAGTCAGCCTCTGCATTGGTACAAACCCCCTTGAAGAAATACCAGCGTGGTGCTGGCATGGGATCTGCTTTGGCATCGGTGGTGCAGTCTGCTCCAGCTGCAGCTATAGCTCCTGCTTCTGCTGCAGCACGTGCAGTGCATTGTGCTCTTCTTGGCTTTAGGAACAGGTCCAGAATTCTTCTACATGTTCTCTTTTATGTCTAAGTTTGTGGCTCTACCACTATTCTCAATTCGTAGTGTTGAGAGAGAGAGAGATTGGTATGCCTGCTTAATGTTCAAATTTTTTGTCTGGCAGCCTTGACCCTGAGCGTAAGAAAGAATCTGTAGAGAAATACTCAGGCAGAAGTCCACCTCGAGAATCCATGCAGTAGGTGTGCACCAAAGCAAGAAATCAGTATTGCACTATTTCACCTGTTGAGGGTTGACATAGATTTTATATTTTTCCACTGTGGCAGCTGTTGAAAACACAAGCCGATGATGGAAAAATGCAAGGTTACAGGCATACCAAAGGCATTCAGAAACTCGACTGGTACGCAGGAAAGCAAATCATGACGAACTTCTTTTTTGGTGTTTAGGTAAAAGAATTGTGTACAATGTTACTTTCAGCTCCTCCTAGATATAGAAGCATCTATCATTACTAATTTGAAACGTATATCCAATATATGTTTGTGCATGTGTGTGTTGCTGATATACAATTGAATCAACTTATGGCACATAGACTTAGGAATGTTTCCTGATCGTTTATATTTAGCAATCTAAATGGTTTTCAATTGTATCAAAAGTCTAACTCCATGCAAGTGTTTATTTAGTCATGCTTTGATAAATAGGTTATCCTGCTGGATGAACTAGTTGAGAATACTTTTCCCCTCTCTCTCAATACCGACCTCTTATAATTGATAGTTACGTCTCAGATAATCTTATGATTGTTTTGTTTTTGGCACCAAAAGACACGTTCCATTAAAGTTCATGACTTCATTCTCCAAGATGTGCCCAAGCACAAGAATTTCAATTTCATTGTATTATGCAAATTAGTGATTGTCCTAGGGCTTGGAGATCAAGTTTTCAAACTAAACTTTATTATCATGCTTTATCGTAAATGAAAATGGAATTTTGGGGAGATTTTCGTTTGACTTGCATATATTTGTTTACAGGATTCTTGCAGATGTATATATGGTGTACAGATAGAAGACTCCATTAGAGAAATTCTTTCTGTTAGAACTCAGATGACGGATTCTGTAGAGCAACTGCGTGATGATTTTAGGATTTTACACATCAATCCCCAGCCTTGTAATTAGGAGTCGTCGTAAAACCTGAAATGTAAATATTATGCTTTTCTGCCCAAAAAAGAAGAAAAAAAGAAAAAAAAATGTAAATATTATTTTGCTTTTCTGTGATTCTTTTAAAATGCTATATTTTTAACTGTAAATATTCACTCGTGGCAATGTGAATTGAAAGGTTTTGACTTAATTTCCCAGCTGATCTCATCTGATAATTGCTCTTTCCTCTGATCAAGTTTTTTTGTTGTTGTGTTATTTTCGACTACATCTTTATACTTGAAATCATCACTTGCTGTTGAGAACACACACACACACCACACACCACACATGACCAAGAATTCATCACACACACACACAAAAGAATACACGAAATAGACCAAAACGAGCTATCTATTTTTCTTGCCTTGTCTGCCAAAAACCTTCCTTGAAACCTTGCTTTTCTTTATTTCCCTTCCTCCTCCATTCAACTTCTCTTTCATATCATCCACCAACAACATGGTTCTCGACTCCGGTACGATCCCCTTAGCCACCATCTCATCAAAACACTCCAATGCAGCCCCTATCCTTCCTCTGTCATAGCGCTCGTGAATGACGATCGTATAAGATCTCCGGTCGGGCCCCATTCCACTCCTCTCCATCTCACCCCATATCCATTTCACCCTCGCCTCATCTCCCCACTTCACAAACAACCTCAAAACCAAATTATAACTATCTTCTTCCATCTCACACACACTCCTTTTCATCCTCTCCAAAATCTCGTCTACTTCTTCGGGCCTCTTCGCAGCCTTCAATAAATAACCGTACGTTAAAGCATTCGGTGAACACCCCCTCTCTTCCATCTCATTCAACAGCTCGTCAACTTTCTCCATCCTCCTAATCTTGCATAAGTGTTTAACGAGTGAATTGTATGTCGCGATATTTGGCACGCAATCCTTCTCATTCATCTCCCTGAATATCTGAAGAGCCTCAGGGATCCTTTTCTTGAAACATAATCCATCAATGACAGTGTTGCAGATTGTCACATCTGGATTACACCCTTTCGCCCACATTGTTTTAAGCAATTTCATCGACCGAGTTGTTTTCCCCAATTTGCATAACGAGTTGATGAAAATCCCATATGTGAATCTATCTGGCTTGCAGTTTGATGTCATAATATCTCTCCAAAACCTCTTTGAATCGGGTAAACTGCGCAACACGCACCAACCGTTTAGAATGATATTACACGTCTTGATATCATCTTCATATTCGTTGTTGTTTCTGAACAAGGCCTCAGCTGTTTCTACATGCTTATATCTGCAGAGTGACAACAAAAGCGTCTGAAATGCAGCTAAATTACGATCAATTCCTAAATATTCAATCTTGTTGAACAACTCAATCGCTTCATCGACCTTGTGGGCCGCAGCTAATCTGTTCACCACTATGCCATACGTGCGATCATTTATCAGATTTTTTCTCCTCGACATTTCGTCGAGCACTTGGTAGACTTCCTCGAACCGCTGCATTCGACCGAGAATATCCAGGATTTCGTTGTAGATGGTGGAATCAAGGGAGTACCCGAATGAATTATTGGCTTTGCATACCCAGCAGAAGAACGTGTACGCGGGTTTCCAGTTCGAACGGTGTCGTTTGAGCACGTTGAGAATCAAGTCTTCTGATAATTGTAGATTACAGCTCTCCAGCTGCTGCTCAATTTCTTCTACAGGATCGTTGAAATGATTTTTGAAGAGGACTTGGATTCTGAGAGCTTCATGATCAGTGGAGGTGTTTTCCGGTGGATTTGGATTCGTAGGTTGGTGATTTTCCGGGAAACTACCAGAGACAATTTCATGATAGTGGTTAAAGGGGATTGAAGAAACCAGCAATTTCCTGAAGATGAATGAATTGGAAGTGCTATTAACTGAAGAATGCGATCTTAATAGACTATGAATTTGCAGGAATGGCAGTCTGAACCTGGAATGCATATCGGAATTTTGAGCTCTAATTCTGCTCTGTAACTGTTTTTCTGTGTTGTTTTTGCAAAACCAAGTTATCATGCTCAATTTAGGTTAATAACTTCCTTATTAATGTGAAAATTACATACTCCTATATTTTAAAAATACATTAAAAACGTAAATATGAAATAAAATGTCCAATACCCAAACCAGTAGGTAGGTCTTTCGATTAATTTCGCCTAGATGTTAGACTTTTATTGATCGCTTATATTTTTTTTTCTTTCCGTTTCTCTCAATCTAAGCCATAATTAGTACCTAAACCCTAGCTAATAGCTTTTACAATATTGGGGCTAACAAAACTTCGTGAACTCATTTTACTTAATTGTTTTACCTAGGCGTGGGAAAATATGC
>JAUEKW010000008.1:1217591-1235302 GCA_032274785.1 Ajuga reptans
TACAAGAAAAGGAAAAGAGGAAGTCGTCAAAGTACTATGTTGCTCCCCTTCTTATTTATCGTTTACAATGACGCCCCATCGTTTACAACGAGGACACAATATAAGCAAGCAAGTGTACAATGTAAATGAAACAACTGGTAATTCCACATGATCTCTCTTTTTTCATAACAGAGGATTTTTATGGCCATCCCTTCAAAAAGCTTTTTTTTATTTTGGTTTTTTTTTTTGGTTTTTTTTGTAATATCCATTTTGATTGATAAAAGATTCACTCGTACCAGACAGCACATGTCGAAACAATGTTGGTTCTGAAGCTCTCCAATGGTGGGTACTTCTTAATACCGAAGCTCAGAAGAGAGGTACAGGCACAAATGTTGGGGGGTGGGGGTGGGAGTTGGGTCTTTCTATGCACCATAACGGGTGAAAAACATGTAGAGTGGGTAGAAGAAACTGGGCCCCCAAAGAAAATATTCATTATTTATCTTCCAGACCATTAGTATGAAGTAACATACTACCATCAGCAGAGAGGGAGATGGTATTTAGAGTTTTGCTTGCTCTTGCCATAGAAGGATTTTATTAACAGCTTAGATGAAGTACATCAAGATATTGATGTCATGCTACTTAGATGTATAATCTATAGATCTTCATAAGATGGGAGAGGAGGATGAGACATTATCACATGGAATCGTTAATTGTCTGAACCTAAAAATTTATCATAGTCTATAAACACCACGAGCAAGGGACTAGTTCTCTTATCTCTTCCGTACAAGAAACAGTACTTAATGCAGCTTAAACAGTAAAAAAGATTCGGGAATTCTTTATTTGATCTGTTAATAATGTGTAGCATCACTTACAGACTAAACTAAGAAGAGATTACTATAGCCATTACCTACAATTGGAACGCCTATGTATTCTGCTAATTATCTTGGATTATTGTCAATAGCTACAGATACAAGCAATTTCAGACGTCGTCCCCATCCAAAGATATCTAAGTAATCGTTTATCAATTGCATACAACAATTCTACATTATGCTGGGCCTAATATTGGGGATACATATAAATCAGCAAATTATCAAATGAAGGAGACAAGACATACCTCGAGGAGTCCTTTGCCTGTTGCAATTTCAACAGTAATAGCAGAAGCAAAGCCAACCATTGCCAGCCGCCCGAGCCATACATCTATTCCGTTGCCCTCCTTGCTGCTCTGCTCACATCTAATCGAAACTGATTTCGATTTGTAGACACAGTTTCTCTGGTAAAGTGGTTTCTGAATTACTGAAATTGAACCGGTTAACAATTACTGCAATGCCACATTTACCATGCCCTAGTTTATCATTGTTGTTGCGAATTAGATTTTATTCAGAGACTTAGAACTATCATTTGATGAAAATTTGTGTTTTAATTTCACAATCAAAGTGCTTACAGAGAGTAGAACCAGTAGCGAACGCTGTCCCAAATTTGCGCGGGGAACGAGCAGGAGATGCACTTTTTGCTGAATTCAAGGCGGGAATATCTCCTAAACACAGAGTGCACACACACACACACACACACTGAATAAGAGAGAGAGAGAGAACTATATACACATAACCTAACTGAATGCAATTAGAACTGTAGTACGTGAAGCTTCGAGTATTGTACAAAAAAAATAATGGGAACGAGATTTCGCATCTCACCGGGTGATGAAGAGTAGCAGCAGATGGAGGAAGCAATTTGTGCGGCGGCAGCGGCCATTTCAGCTGAGACCTCTCAAATAATATCTGGTGGCTTTTCTTTTGTTGAGCCGATAACAATGGAGGATATTGAATTGAGAGGCGAAGAAAGGAGATGAAGAATTAGAACACGTGTCATATCCGGAGGCTCTTAAAGTTGTGGACTTGATAGTATAACTGATTTCTGAAAATCACATCTTAATTGCCAAAATAATAATAATAAAACACAAGAAAAAACAAACTAAACAATAGTCGATTTGAGTACATTCGCTAAAAACTAGTTTGAACTAGGATCCATTAATAATATCAAATAAACTTGAAAATATTTTTTATTTGATAAAATTAAAAGTTTACTCGAGTTTAAAAAGTAAAAAATATTAGAAAAAGTGTAAAGTATCAAATTATTCAAACACGAGTGATTGAAGTTCGTACAAACTCAGTTTAATTAATAATTAAATTTTAAATAAATTTAAAAAAAATATTAGAAGTTTTATAATATTTCAAACAAGTTTAAAGAGGAACGTTTTTGGCTAAGAGCAAACACGCTATTTGTCGTCAAAACGACACTCTTCGCAACGGATATACCAAGTTCTCTAAAACGGTAAAACCCCATCCACTGCATTCATCTTCTACAAGTTCCAATCCATTGGAACACTAACTCAGAGTAATGTCTAGTGTTCTTCCTCATCCGGTTAGAATCCCCTTCTGTTGTCCATCGTCTCACAGATACAGGAAATATCCGCCGCCGGCGCTTGCTCTTCTGCCCCAGCCTTCGTCGTGGCCGAGGCAGGGAGCAAGCTCAAAATTCTCGCTGCGTAGAGATGGACTTTTTATTGCTCGGGCAGAAGACAAGGCCCGTGATGGATCTTCTACTTCGTCGACCAAACCGCAACCGAACGCAAACAATCAGCTCCAGGTCTCGAATTGTCTTATCTTATTTTTCATGAATACGTTATTATGTTTTCCTACAAGTACGGCTTCACATTTTAATATTCTGGATTCGATTCGAAGAAATACAAATTGGTAATAGGTGCTGTATTGGTTTATTGTGGGAGACTGGTAGGTGCTCATGCAATAATTTTTAAGAAATAGGAAGTTTGTGGATTAGATAGCTTGAATTTGGTGATTTTTCCGGAAAATGTATAGCTGCCTTTAAATATCAGTTTCAAACTTGAGTTAATTAATATTGATGAATGTTTTAGTTCACTTGCTGCTTCAATTTGCACCAAAAAGAGAAAAGCAGTGTTGAGGCCATTTTTCAATTGCTGATCTGGAGTCTGGATCCCTCCAATTGAAGAACAATGCATAGAGAATGATTGGCATATGGTTATCACGAATATGATACAATTATGCAAATAGCATCTTGATAGTTCGTTATAGAACATGATAAATGATACAATACTTTCCAGATTTCAGTCCTGTTCTCCCGCAGTTATAAGTAATTTAACTTTAGAACTTGTTCGTATAGGACTCAAGTCCACCTGGAACATGTGACCCTTTGTGTTCTGTTGATGAAACAAGCTCTGAAGAATTCGGAGATAGTTACCAACCAAAGACGGATCTGGTGAAAGCTCTTGCAGTTCTTGCCGCTGCTGGAACTGGAGCAATCGCAATAAATCATTCTTGGGTCGCAGAAAATCAGGTCCATAACCAACTTTACATTCTATTTGGACTTGTCAATCAACAGATCTTCAACCAACTGTTAATTAAAAAAAGAACAGATTGTAATGAAGATTTGGTCATTGGGACAATTCTGGTGATCAGGATCTCGCAATGGCATTGTTATTTGGAATTGGGTATGCTGGAATAATATTTGAAGAATCTCTTGCCTTCAACAAAAGTGGAGTCGGACTTCTGATGGCTGTTAGCTTGTGGGTTATAAGGAGCATTGGGGTAAGTTTAAGACTTCAGCCTGTTATTCTGATTTCATTCTTAGTGAATCTCGTGATGTATCCTTTAACATCTTCTTGCCTTTAAAATATGTCTATTAACACACTTTTGAAACTGTTTATATTTTAAAATATCTGATGGCTGGGGCACTGAAGGTTTCTATGGATCACAAACCTTGTATTCTCTAAAGCTAACTGGGGATGGTAGTTGGCCATCCCTTCTTATTGAACAAAGCAAATTAAAGATGAAATGTTTTTTGGTAGGCCCCATCAACAGAAGTAGCTGTTTCAGAGTTGTCTCATGCATCTGCTGAAGTAAGCGAGATAGTGTTTTTCTTGTTGGGTGCAATGACCATTGTCGAGATAGTTGATTCTCACCAAGGATTCAAGCTGGTCACAGACAATATCACCACTCGCAAGCCAAGAACTTTACTTTGGGTGGTATGGTCGTGTCAACTTGTGATTTCAATTAAAAAAGTATCTTATTTTTACGTTCATAAATCTGCAAGTTAGAGCATCTGGAGACCAGTCTGCTTTATTTGCATATAACTTGATAATCTGAAACCAACCTTAAGATATGTAAAAGTGTGAAGTGATTGACTATCTGATGTTAATAACTCCAGGTCGGTTTTGTGACGTTTTTCCTCAGCTCAGTCCTGGACAACTTGACATCCACTATTGTCATGGTTTCATTGTTGAGAAAGTTGGTACCACCTTCAGAATACCGAAAGTAAGTGCGTTATAGCCCCACTGCCCCTTCCTATACAGAATCTAGAGACCATGTAGTAACTACAAATTAATTCGACAGGCTTCTGGGTGCAGTAGTTGTTATAGCAGCAAATGCTGGTGGAGCTTGGACGCCAATTGGTGATGTTACTACCACTATGCTTTGGATACATGGTCAAATATCCACATTACAGACAATGAAGGTTCTTCTACCACAGCATCTTAATTATTGTGTTGTAGTGAATCATTTTATTGTAGCGGATTGATTATGCGCGAACTGACAATTTCAATCTGAAGTGCGGAGATGATCTGATCATTTCGTATCTTTTGCATGTTTGCCTGAGTCTTTGAAATTGGTTTATGTAGAATAGGAAAACGGCTGCATATTTTTCAGCAGAAGATTGCTCAAATGTACCGTATAGATATCTGAGTGGCATTTGCGTTAGCAATTGAAAAACAGAAACAGAGAACTATTTTGCGGTAAAGATGGAAATGCATCTCTGAAGTGTTTAAAAAGATAAAAGACCGATTAACTAATTGACTTTCCGTGGCCTAGACCTGATCTAAATCCTCACTACTCTATTTAATAAATGTCTAACTCAAGCAGTGGATATATATGCATTTTGAGAATTGGAAAGAGTTACCATGGAAGAGCATGTAAGCATCAAAACAAAGACCATTGATTTATTTATAGTTAGAAAGTCGTTATTAGTAATAGTATGACTTAGTTATACATTGACTGGTATTGAAATGTAATTACTTCTTATTTGTTTGCTACCAGCATTAGTGTCTGCTGCGCTACACCTAAAATTATTTTCTCAAGTCTGCTAATAAGTAAATTTTGTGATTCTCTAAATATAATTAGGACATAAGCTAGGTTGGGATCTTAAGATGACCGACCAATAAATCCCATATTCACGTTTTGTTTTCTATCATTCATTATTTATTGCATTTGCTGAACTTTTTTTTCCCTTTCTTTTGTTGTATTCATATGACAAATGTACACCTCTCTCTGCTACAGGACTTAGTACTTCCATCTGCCGTTTCATTGGCTGTTCCTCTGGCTCTTATGTCCCTCACTAGGTACCATTTTCTCCCAGGGAGCTTAACATCACCTTACACACACACACACACACAATTGTTGACAATTAGAAGTCTTGGCAAGTAAACCATATTTTGACTCTTCTTTATCCAGTGAGGTTAATGGGAAAGGACAGAGTACAGCAGATGTTTTGGCATCGGAACAGATGGCTCCTCGAGGCAAGCTCGTCTTCTCCGTGGGAATCGGTGCTCTAGTATTCGTGCCAGTTTTCAAAGCTTTGACTGGCTTACCCCCTTACATGGGTATTCTGCTTGGACTCGGAGTTCTTTGGATCCTCACTGATGCCATTCACTACGGCGAATCTGAGAGACAGCGGTTAAAAGTGCCACAAGCTTTATCAAGAATCGACACTCAAGGAGCTCTCTTCTTCCTCGGCATTCTTCTATCAGTCAGCAGGTACTGCTCGATCCGTACAAACTTGGAATATATCCATTTTGGCATATAATAAGATGAAGATACCCCTTTAACTTTCTACTCACTAAAGGTAGTTTTAGTCTTTTCAAAGTGCAAACTGGGTGGAAACTTGGAAATCGACATAGTAAAACCTTTATAAATTAATAACCTTTGGACCAGGCAAAATCTATTAACTAGAAGAGGTAATTTATCATATTAATTTAGCCTATAGGCCTCGTCAACCAGAGAAAATTATTATATTAAAGAGATTATACTGTTCTTGTTTATTATTTCTTATTTCAAATTGATACATCTTGTATTTTTCTGTGTTGGGATTTTACTTCATAGCCTGGAGGCAGCAGGTGTTCTACGTGAAATAGCGAACTACCTCGATTCCCACATATCGAACGTCGAACTGATTGCAAGTTCGATCGGAGTTGTGTCCGCTATTATTGACAACGTCCCATTGGTGGCTGCAACTATGGGAATGTACGATCTGTCATCGTTTCCCAAAGATTCGGAGTTCTGGCAGCTCGTAGCCTTTTGTGCTGGAACCGGTGGGTCCATGTTAGTCATCGGCTCCGCTGCTGGTGTTGCCTTTATGGGCATGGAGAAAGTCGACTTCTTTTGGTACTTCCGCAAGGTATATATGACTCATACCTGATTATCTAGAACGGAATATTTTTATTTTTAGTTCAAAATTTTTAATGCTTTGACAAATTGGGGTGTCAATTAGAGTTGGCAATTCGGGCTGTCCAGTTTGAGCCCATCGAATCAATGTCATGTGTTGGGCCGGGCCAAAATTTGGTCTAGCTGAAAATTGGAGAGCCCAACCCGGTCCAATAAAATACACTAAGATTTGTTGGGTCGGCCAATGGCTCACCAGGCCATTGGCATTTTGGGTTAGGTATGTTGGGCTACGATAATACTTCATACCAAGATTCTATGGCCGTAAAATGTTGAGCAGGCTGATGCCACGTAGCTCTTATCTAATAGAGCAAGTTAGGTTCTAAACTGTTCTAATAGAGCAAGTTTTCTAGATGAATGTATATTTACTCTCTCTCTCTGTTTGGTTTTTGCAGGTGAGTGGGTTTGCATTTGCTGGTTATGCTGCTGGAATTGCGACATATCTTGCTGTCCATAATCTTAATATTTCCCTTCCAACAACCCTAGCTCAAGTTCCCTTCCTTTCTGGATCTTAAAATTGATTTTAATTTGGAATTTGCTAGTATCCCATAAACTGTATATTTAATAATACGTATAATAATAGAACAAAGGCCAAAATACAGTTTCGACACGAAGATGATGGGGGTATTAACCCAATAAGTTTCGGAAAGAGACGATCCGTTGTGTTTAATCGACCATGATTCATTCTGAGTGTTTTGTTTATCATTTTCAAGATCAATGTTATCTTATCCTCGGCTAAGCCACCTCGTAAACTACCCGCTCTCTAAATATTAATGTATTAGTTCGTAAAATTATAAATATTAATGTTCACTTGAATTAATAAAATGAGATATTAACTTTTAAAACATAACTCATTTTAAAATATAAAAAAATCAAAAAGAGACTTATCTGTCTGTATTTTGCCCAATCACACTGGCAGCAAAAAGAAGATTTATTAAATTAATATACTAGCAGAAATCAGCACGGTAGGAATAAAAATTAACACCAAAATTCGATCAAATGACCAAATCCACCAAACACAATTCAACAGCTTAGGTAGATTATTCAGTACATCCTAAGTCCAAACTCACCAAAATTGCACACATACATAACCAATAACTAACAAACTACAATTTAAGGTAAACAAATTCCTCAACAGCTGGGATTTCACCAATCTTCTTCAACGTCTGCTTGCTCGGCTCCTCATCGACTCCAATCGCCATCACTGCTTGCTTCCTCGGAGCAATCCTTCCGACGCTCATGAAGCTGACGTTCACGTTCTCTTCTCCAAGGACGCTCCCAACTTTTCCAATCATACCCGGCTGGTCCACTTGCCTGCAGAGTATCAGGCTGCCTTCCAAGCTCACATCCACTTCGAAGGACCCCACCTTTGTTAGATGCGGAATTCCATCTTTAACTCTGCCTTCCACTGTGACCTCCCCGGAATCAGAAATAGCAGAGGCGAATTTGGATTCCACGTTGGCAATCTGTACTTGGATCAATTCAAGTGGGTTCTCGGGGGATCCGTCTAGGATGACCCGTTCTTCGGTTATTCTGAGCCCTCTCTGTTTAGCGGTGAAATCAGCATTGACCAAGTTGACGAAAACGCTTGAGATGGGCTCAATCAGACCCTTGGTGATCATGGCTCGGAGCAACCTCGTGTCGAGATCATCGGGAGCACGGGCAGAAGCGTACGTGACTTTGACGGTTTTTACACCACTTCCACCGGCAACTAATTGGACAGCAAGTCTACCGAGTTTTTCAGCAAGGGCAACGAATGGCTTGAGCTCAGTGAGAACCTGGAATTTGGAATGTGGTATCATAAGACCTTCAGCAACTTAGCATTTCGAGAGACAGAATAAGATCAGATTCTGATTAAATAAAAGTTCAAAAGAAATCGTTGGCATTAGATGATGAAGGGTTTAGGGGCAAGTGGACCATTTACTAATGAGGATGAGCATTTTATAGCCAAACTATAGATACAAAGTTCACAAGTTTCTTGTTTCATACATATTCCTCTTGCCACATTTGTTCATTCATTTTCAGCTCTGCGTCCAATTCCCAATAATTACTTTCAACTAAGTTCCCGTCAAGGAAACAAAAAGTTTACTTAAGAACAAAGAGTTGGGTTCACTCTTTTCCATCTTTTGACATACAAAAAAGTATATAAGATTTTACCTGGACACAAACCAGAAAAGTATTCTTATTTCAATTTTGAAATTTTCCTAGCAACATTAAGACTAAGAGTATGTTGTATTGTACAAGTCATCACTACCCTATATGCCAATACATGTGCACTTTTATATTTAGTAATAAATAAAAGAGTCCTGTTTTTAAAACATTTTTTATCTGAAAAAAGAGTTCTCTTTGTAAAGTCAATGTCTTTTTTTGCAAATCAAAACAAAAATTTAAACATTTTAATTTCACAAAAATTATTACATATGATTGAATAAGTCAGATCAACAAAAAAGAAGAAGAAGAGAATTTATGGTTTTCTGAATGTTGTCCCTTCATCAAATTAACAAAAAATAAAAAGTTGTACCTTTGTGAAACAGAAACATTTTGGGGGTGGGGGAGTAATAATTACGAAAAAATGCATGAGCAGAGCTCGTAGGCAACTCAACAATTGGCAGTTTCCATTTCGAATGGAGATAACTATGATTAAAAACTTTTGAAATACCTGAGCAGGAACCATGGGTGCATTGACAGCAGTGGCAGCAAGCTCCCCCTTCAACGCTCCCACGACGGCTTCAGCTATTTCAATAGCAACCCCTTCCTGGATGTACATTCAAACCATCACCATGGCATGGTTATAAGCAGAAGTAACAACGGAAATTGTAAAGAGAAAAGCGCTTAATCAGCAAACCTGAGCTTCCATTGTACTGGCACCAAGATGTGGAGTCGCAATTACATTCTCGTTCTGTACCAACTTGCTATCTTTGGCAGGTGGCTCTTCTGTGAAGACATCAAGTGCTGCCTGAAATGATGTACATCCAACATTAGCAAATAGGTTCCCACAACTTATCGAACTGTATTTCTTTTTTTTCTTTTTGTTAGTTTATATATTACGAAGTATAAACCTGGGCCACAATGCCAGCATCAATGGCCTTCACCAATGCTTCTTCATCAATCACACCTCCACGAGCAACATTAACAATTCTGACACCCTTTTTCATCTTTGCAAAAGTTTCATCATTCATAATTTTCGACGTAGCAGCAGTGAGAGGCATATGTAGGGATATGAAATCGGCTGTCGAAATAGCTTCATCAAAGCTGACGAGCTCCACACCTATTGCATGTGCACGGTCAGCGGGAGCATAGGGATCGTGTGCAATGACCCGCATACCAAGCCCCTTGGCACGCCTTGCAACTTCCGATCCAACCTTACCAAAACCCATCACTGCTAGTGTCTTCCCAACGAGAGATACACCAACGTACTTGGTCCTCTGCCATTTACCTGAAATTGATCAAAACGTAATAACTTGAGTTTTTCGTTTTTAGACACAAGAGTCAACCTGTGATCTTTGATTCAATAATTTCATATTTACAATCCAATTCCGATAGGTCTGGTTATAGATTCTTTATGGGAAGAACATTGCTGGTGGCTAATTGTTTATTGGCTATACTGGAAACAAAAGAAGTTTGCTGAGAGATAGGAAAATGCACATTGAATAAAAGCGCCTGTGGTATTTTATATTTAAAAGACAATATTTTGAAAAAGCTTTTAACTTTCATATGCTGAATCTCAGAGATATTTTAAGTATCTTTTATTTCACTGTAATAGAATAAAGTGAATAAAGTTTGGGGCATGATTCACGCGAAACAATGACACTCAGATCCAACCGAAGATCCAGCTTATACAAAAGGGTTTTTCCCATGTTGCATAGTTAAAATCAAATCTCTTCACAATTTAAAGATAAAATCACCTAATCAAATTCAATCGGTGTAAAGAGAGTTAAAGCATACTAACTGTTTGATTAAATGTCTGAATCGATTAAGATCAATTTACACAAAAAGAAAACAATACGCTTTGTTAATGACTCACCTGCTTTTACAGAGGCATCAGCTTGAGCAATGTTCCTCGCCATCGCAGTAAGCAGCGCGATCCCATGCTCCGCGGCAGCGACGGTGTTAGCTGTCGGCGCATTCACCACAAGACACCCGTGCTCAGTCGCCGCCGCCAGATCCACGTTATCAATTCCAACACCGGCTCTACCGACAACTTTCAGCCTCCCGGCGGAGGACTCAAACACCTCGCGGTTCACTTTAGTTCCACTCCTGACAATCAAAGCGTCGCAGAGTGAGATCTTGGTGCAGAGCTCCTCAGGACTGAGATTATACGAGCAATCAACGTTAGCGAATTCCTTGAGAAGTTGTACCCCCGCCTCTCCGAGCTTCTCCGCTACGAGAATCGTCGGCTTCGCGTCCATGGAGAGGACGACGAAACGGCGGGGCTGGTCGCGGTGGCGGCTGGCGGAGAGGGTGGTGACGCCGAAAGTGGTGGAGAGTGGGCGGCTGCGCAGCCATGAGGACTGCGACGAGGGCTTGAAAGCTGTCGACGAAGCTGACGCCGCCATTTCAGAATCGGTGTCGGAGTGACGGCGGCGGGGGTTATGCTGCTTTGGGGTTTTGGAGGCAGTGAGGACAAAGGGGAGATTTTTTACTCTATACCGCAAAAAAAAAGGAATATGAACTTAAATACTAATTAATTTTGCTACCAATATTAAAATAAAATTACTTAGAAGTTTATTTCTACTATTACTGCCGATTACGTGAGCACATACATATTAATCCCAATTGCTTAACCACATTCATATATTTTTTTACTTTCTGTATTTTTACGAATAAGTAACACTTTGTATTAGACTGTCTTACGAATTATTTTATTTAAGATATAATTACTTTTATTATAAAAAGTTTACTTTTTAATCAAACTATATTGTTTTTTTTTTAAAACCAATAAAATTAAGGCTGTGTTTGGTTGGGACTGAAGCCTGCTGTGGCACTGTTCACTGAAGTAAAGTTGCTGAGAAAAGTAGCTGAGAAATGTAAAAAATGTGTGTTAAACCCCCATCAACTATTAAAGACAAATACATGTTGCGGTTTGAGTCTGTCTCAAACCAGCTGTGCAGAAACTCATCCAAACACCGCCTAAAAGTACTTTTCTAATAAAACTAAGGGGTTGTTTGGATTTATTTTGATTGAGCTATTTGAACTATTTTACTATTAAACTTGAATGAAATCATGTTTGGTTAACAATTCCCATTGAAAATGGATTATCCCACTGGAAAAAAGAAATATAAAATAATTTTCTATTCATCTTTTAAGTCAAACATATTCTCATATTACAATTTATATATTTTATTATCAAAAACTAATATCCAAACATATTCTCATTCTACAACTTATATATTTTCTTATCAGAAACTAATATCCAAACATATTTTCAGTTTTCACACAAAATTCAATACATATCTCAATTCTTATTTAGAAATGAGAATTTCTCAAAATTCTATTGAGAACATGTCCAAGCAAGCCCTAAATTGCTGGGATGTAGAGAAAATTGGTTGTTGGAGTTGGTGTCATGTTAATATGGAAAAATTGACACGAAATATTTTTTCTTTCCATTTTCTCCTTAGGCCAAGAATATTTTTTCAAACTGGCTGTGTTTGCTTGGGTTTCAGCACATCAGGTTTTCTTCAGTCAACAGTGCCTCAGCAGCCTTCAAACACAGCTGATTAGACAGGCTCTACTCTACTTTTCTCAGCTGGTTTCCTTCAGTCAACAGTGCCTCAGCAGCCTTCAAATCCATCCAAACTCAGCCTACCATTTATATAAAAAATGAAATAAGGATTGTGATATTTTCACAAATGGGACCTACCAAAAGTTGGTGGAGGACCAAAATCTAGTAGCCTTTCTGAAGCAGTAAAATTATTTATTTATTAATTATTATTAATAAGGTTAGTTGGTGCTTCCTAGAAAAAGGAAATGAAAAGAAAAGCAAAAAAATCTTGAATTGGTGCCCCACTCTCATAAATTATTTTTCCCTCCCCATACTTGAGGCTGAAATCAAACCAAGCTTGATATTCGATTCGAGTTCATTCTTTAAAAACTAATTTAAATGATATTCTATTAAAGATATTAAAAAAGCACAAAAATGTTTAAACAAGTTTAAAAACGTCAAACTACCCGAACTCGACTCGATTAAAGTTTGATTTGATTAATAATCAAACAAGCTCAAACATGATATTAGAAGCTTGATAGAACTATGTTTGGCTCAAATCGACTCATATTTCTTTTTGTTACAACTGTTAAAAAATCTGGTTAGAAAGAAAAGAGCTGTTTCCCTTGGGGGGGGATAAAACTGTTAAATCACCTAGTTAATCAATCTTAACAATTTAATCATTGACAAACAAAAAAACAGAGATTTGTACGGAGTCGTTACACAAAAATTATAGAGTAACAGTTATGTGCCATGTTGCATGGATCTTCTTAGGTGCAACGGGTTGATCCAAATTCAATTTTCAAAAAGGTATTAGTTATTCTCGAAAAAATATTACTCTTTTGCGAAAATGTATCAATCGAAAAAGTATTACTATTTTTAATAAAAGTATAAATCTAAAGTTATAATTTCATTCATAAATTTATTAAAACAAGTAATATTTTTTGTCAATTAAGTAATAAGTAATATATTTTTGATCGGGTAGAATTATCCTACCCGTTGTATATAAAAATATCCATGCAACGGGCATATAAGTTTTTGCCAAAATTATATTGCCACGTAGTAAGTTGTAATAGTTTTAAGATGAAAAATATTACAAATTTGAGCCCAACTGTGAGAGACTGTTAACCATCTCTCCTCCCGGCCCAATTATCCTCAATCAATAAACTGAAAACCAAGCGGGCCTCTAATTTCGGCTTTGATAAACCTGGGCTAATGGGCCAGTAACAGAGGCCCAAATGTATTGCTATTTTTCTTTCACCCAATGGAATTATTACAGAACTTTGTTATTCTGCACAAGAAAGACCAAATTATTTTTCCTTTTGAATTAAGATGATACTTTTCACAAATTTGTTTTCCTCGGAAGTAAATTCCGAAAAATAATATAAACAAAAAAGACCTTTTCATAAACTTTTGAATTTATTCTTTTAATTTTTTTTAATAGCGTTTAATATTTGAGATGAATATAAATAATCAACACTATATATGTAGTTTAAAATTTAATATCTGCAATTTTAAGAACATGTAAAGTTGATCAATCGATTTTAGAAACCTCAATTTCTTAAATTAATCAAATCGCACCAAAACATGTTCCAATTGGAGATTCCCTACTACGAAATCAATGATAAATTGTTTGAGTCGAGTAAGAGGGTTGAACTGTATAACAATATAAGTCACTGATTGCAGCTTATGCTCATCCCATCACCTAATCAATTTCCTCTTCTTTTCATGAGAGTTGTATATTTATTTCATCAATCAAATCTTAACCCACACATGCAACAACTTTAATAATTATGTTTTGCTTAACAACAAAGCAAAAAACTTATATAAACCACTCCATTCATTTCCAACTAATTTCTTAATACTAAAAACAATTAATCACCTTAATTATGAACAAGATTCACATTCCAAGTCAAAAAAGACCAAAGAAAAACAACCCTTTAACCCTTTTTAATCAAATAACCCTAAACTTTTGCCTTCCAACACCATCATTAGTTTGAACATTGATTTTTCTCCAAAACATGAAGAGCATCTTTCATGCAAGGCCTTTTTTGTGGGACCAATGAAGCACAACTAAATCCTAGCTTAAACCATGCCAACGTGGCCTCCTCTCGGGCTGCCACGTCGACCCTGATCGCCGCATCAGCCATCCTCAAAATCCGGGCCGGATCCTCGGCCACTGAACTGACGGTCCACTGGCCGAGCTCCCGGTCCGAGAAGACTTTTCCTGTCAATAACTCAAGCAACAAGATCCCAAAAGAGTAGACATCCCACTTGGGATGGGGCTTGAGGTTGTTGAGTGACTCGGGTGCATGATAAGGAGATGTGCACCCAACGAAACCGGCAGGGCCGATATATGGACTGCCGGTTTCGTGTAGATCATCGTGAGAAGAGGTCGATCGCTTGCTGCCAAAGTGTCGGGCTGGGCCGTCCGGTTTGTGGGCGTTCTTGCCGTGTATGAGCCAGTGAAGGCCCAAATCACTTATTATAGGCTCCATGTCAGCATTCAAGAGAATGTTGCTGGGTTTGATGTTGCCATGCACATTTTTCTTCTCGTGGATGTAAGTTAGCCCACGGGCCACACCTTTGGCTATCTTGAGCCGGGTCTCCAACGACAAATGGTACGGAGATGAGCTATTTTTTCCTGAAATATGATCCAAAAACAAACCATTCGAAATGTTAATACAAAATTAATCCAATGAAAGTTATATATAGCATAGCAGCATCGTGGGAGTTTGTAATTGAAATTAAGTAGCCTATTTGATTTAGTATTTATCACCTAACAACTATCACTTTCTCTCCACGAGGGACTTGAATGTTCTAGAGTAATTAACCGTACATTTTGAAGAGAGAATTACACGTTCTACATGTTAATAAAATATAGATATATAGAATCCATATAAAGTGTATTACTCTCTTTCCAAAATGCATCGTAAAATATTTTAGAGGATCCAAATCCCTGTATGAGCTCCGTAGCTCGTGTGTGTATGTGGGCCCACAAAACTTCGAGGAAAGGCAGCACATGCTTTTGGCTGATTATGTGTTCTATCTGAGCATAGATTTTCAACCTTATTTGGTTCACATGGAGGCCAATGGGGAAGAGCAGATTTGTGGTCTCAAGTTGTCTTATTCAGTTATTCTTATAGAGTAACGTTTATATTACAATTATAAAACACAAAATAATCATTATATACCATAGAGATGACTACTTCTGGTTCTGGTCCAAGGTAAGTTTGAGAACATATACGGTTAACATCGCCCCAATTCCTCTAAATACACTTCAAGAAAAAAAGTTATAGGTTTTCTAAATATTCTAAATGAACACTTTTAAAATGTAAAAATGAAATGTTGTATCAAACTTGTTCGGTTAGTGGAATAGAGCACAAGTATACTTGTTCGACTAAAATGACTTAACACTTTTTTTTGGGTGTATTTAAAAAAAAATGAGGTTAATAATTACCCACACTATCCATAAACTTTAGCTTGGAATTGATATAGCAATAGATACAGTGACAATGTTCTTCCAACTTTTACCAAAATGAAGTCAATTAATTCCTACATTATACCAAAATTCTTGAAAATCAACATCAAATCTTTACCAGATTAGATTTCATATTTTTTATTTTAAAATATATATAATGTAAGAAAAATTGCAGAAAAAATATATAGGAAGAGTGTAGAACTTACTGTAACAAAAATTGGCCAAGCTGCCATTGGAGATATAATCACAGATCACAAGCTTCTCATCATCTCCCCAATAGAATCCTCTCACACGTACCAAATTCCGGTGGCGCATTTTAGCAATTGCCCTAACTCGGCTCTCGAATTCCTTAACCTTCACCACCCCGCTCTCCCCGATTCTTCTCACAGCAAACGCAGTCCCGTCCTGAAGCACAGCTTTGTAGACAATGGTGGCCCCACTCGACCCTAGAACGTACGCCGAAGCCTTGAACAATGTCTCCATCTCTATCTCTGTTTCGCCGTCCACCATAACCAACGACCTCGATTCCTTCAGCTCGACGTTTTCGTATTCTTCGACAACGGTTTTGAAATTGTTTTCGTTGTTGTTGTTGTTGTCATCGTCTGATTCTGTACTTTCCGATGTTTCTCCTCCGTTTGTTGCGCTCAAACAGGACCACGCCTGGACTTTTCTCATCTCTTTCTCTTCAACCGCCATTGAAGGAGGCTGTGGATCCTTCCTGAATTCGTAGCTTACTGAATTTGTAGAATCAGGTTTCTTCTTTTTCTTCTGATGGATGTAGAAACCTAGCGCGGCGAGAAGTCCGATTCCGGCTAAAGGCACGACGGCGATTCCTGCAATCACGCTAGGTTTCAGCCCGTGCTGCGCTGGAATCTCGGTGGTTGGCGTTGTAACCGGAGATTCCACTCCAATCGTCTTCGGAATAGCAGCAATCGCCGGAGAAGAAGAATTCGTCGAGACATTAGGCGGAATCGAGAGCGATGAAGGAATAGTACATAGCTTCTTCAACGGCTTCCCGCACAGCTCTGCGTTTCCTGAAAACGACTCCGTTTTCTGATTCGATAACGCCATTGATGCAGGAATCTCACCGGAAAGATCATTGAACGAAAGATCAACCGTAGCATTTTCCGGAATCTTCTCCGCGAATCTAGGAGGAACCAAACCAGAAAGCTTGTTCGAAGAAAGATTCAAGTACTTCAAATTATCACCACCAAATTCAATCGGCAATGATCCGTTCAACAGATTCGAAGACAAGTCCAAGTATTCGATAAATCGGATCCGGTTCGGAATTTTCCCTGTCAATGCATTTTGCGACAAGTTGATAACCTTCAGGCCGCCGGACACAATCTCCGGCAGGGCACCATTAAAGGCATTTCTAGAGAGAGAAATAACTTGAATCTCCGAAGCGTTGAAGATGGAATTAGGCAAAGTTCCATTCAAGAAGTTTCCAGAAAGTTCTAGAGTTTTGATGTGTGGAATGAAACCTAATTCTTCTGGAACGATAGCCAGAAGCTTGGAATTAGGGAGGCTTAGAGAAATAAGTCTGGAAAAGATATCACAGGTTACGCCAGTCCATGAGCATGGAGTGGCATCGTTGTAATTCCAGTTATCAAGAAGGGATAAAGGGTCATTTTGGATGGAGTATTTGAAAGAGAGAAGAAGAGTTCCGTCTAAGTTGAGGCCAAAGGCAGGAAGAGAGAGAAGCAGGAGGAGAGAGAAGAGTTTGCAGAAATGGAGATTTTGAGAAGTCATTGTTTCAATGGAAGTGCATGGTGCGGTGCGAGTTCTATTTCTTGAGGAGGAGAGAGAAGAGAAGAGAAGAGAGAGGGTAGCCAACTGTGGAGATGTTTGTTTGGGTCACCAGAAAGGGGGGATTAAGTTGAAGTTGTTTTGAACGCACCGGGAGAAGCAGATAATAATGAGTGATCACTGTGGTTTTTTTTTCTTCTTGCATCTCGACCTCTATTCTAAGGATGCAAATCATCTGTTCCACTATTCTGTATTCCACTTTGTATTCCATATACTG
>JAUEKW010000008.1:1316720-1338900 GCA_032274785.1 Ajuga reptans
GACCGATGTTTATTCTTGTCTGTCAGTTTTTTCAGTTCTCTGAAAGAAATTGGAATTTCCTTTTCTGCTTACTTGCTCCAGCTCAGTATTTCCCTTCTGCATGTCAAGTGGCTAGGGTTTAGAGAAGTTTTCCTTGAGAAACTTCCAGTCGCTTTGCCAGAATGTCTTGAAAACAATAGCTGGTGCCTGGTGAGTGAACAAATAGATTACCGATACCTAAGCCTTTCAGCTACTAATATTTACCAACTATGTGGATAGGAACATGAGTGATTTCTTAATGCCTCATTGCCTGGTGTTCATATTGTTGTCACTTGGTAGTCTGTCTTGGAGACCTGTCCACCTTTGAAGTTCAGATGTTCTTTTAGACAAAGATTTCTTATTGCTTGACATAAACTTCTCCAGCTAGTAGATTCAATGCCTAGTTTGATATGTAGGTTTGGGAGAATTTGATACTTTTATATGCTGTATAGTCTTCGAATTTTTTGCATTTATTGAGCGCTTTAATCTTCCACCTTTACCATGAGGTATCACGCCTCTTCCTTCAATTCTCTGGAGATCCAGTGACTACCTTGAAGGTTTGAACATCATCAAATGTATCTAAGTTAGTTTGTTGTCGAATAAAAAACTGATCAGCTGCTTTTAGTAGTGCCGTCTTCCCTACTCTCTCCAATAATTTGCATTGTGGCTTGAGTGACGATTCAAAGAGGAACAGTGACTAAAACGTTTCTCTTACTTCACCTTTAATTTTTCTGTATAAACTCAATAATAAATTGGAAAAATTTGGTTTGATTTCTTGCGATATGCATCTATTTAGTTCCATGACTGATTGTTGCAAGTGATTTGAGCCACATACAAACTAATGTTCGCTCGAACACTTCTATGTGGAACAGGGAACATAATGTTAGTATTTTCTTCGTCAAAGTTGCAGAAAATGTGAATTTGTAATCAGAAGTTATGCAGATGTTTATTTACTTCGTCAATTGTCTTAGGACTTATTTGTTAATGCTATATAATGGCTAAAATATAGTAAGCTATTGCATTACTACAGAGGTAGGCATTGTGTTGCATAGTGAAACATGAATTGTCCCAAAGATTTCAGGGGTATTCATCCTTTAGATTCTTTGTGTGTAATTCTAATATCAGTATATTTTTTGCTTGCAGATCGAAGAACGAACATCTACGAGACATTTCAGAAGAAAATAAATGAGAAGCATGCACTATTAAAAGAAAGTGGTAAATAATTCTTGCTCCTCTATGATTTACTTTTGATGTCACTAGAAAAAGTTGGTAAGACAATTCTCATAAAAATGTTGGCAAGAAAATTAAAGAATGTAGAATCCAATATTGAAAAATTACAGAAGTGTAGTGTGTGACTGTTCAAGCCCTTTATAATCCTATAACTATTTATGCACTTGCATAATGATGACAACATATGTGTTGAAGAATTTCAACGATGTCTATGATCATATTGTAATCTCTTTTCTTGGGCGTTAACACAAGATGGCTATTTAAGTTATTTAGTTGACTCTTATATTTAACAGATTATTAATTCAGGATCCCTAGAAGTTAGATATTTGGAGGCTGAATACATGTTAATACAACTTTTTGTTCCTATGATTAAAAATCTGCATATTAACAGGTCGTGGACTTGTTGTTTCTTGGGCTCTCTGCACTGTGTGTATTGTTGGTCATCTCTCTCATTTCTTTGGAGCCAAGGCTGCATGGATCCATGCATTGCATTCCACAGGATTCCATATGTCTTTGTCTCTTTTTACACTGCTTGGCCCGGGCCGCCAGTTAATTAAGGATGGCCTGAAAAGTCTTCTTAGAGGGGCCCCAAATATGAATACCCTAGTTGGTCTTGGTGCTTTATCATCCTTTGCTGTCAGTACCTTGGCAGCCTTTATTCCGAAACTGGTAATTGTGAACTAAACCTCCTGCATCGGTCTTTAAGTAGAATACACAATAAATACTCATATAAGTTGTTCAAGAAATGTGTAATTTAAGCTGAGTACCTGACATACAACTTTATATATCATTCTCAAATCTCAGGGAGGGTGGCATAATGAATCACATACTATGCGATGTGCTAAATTGATGTCAATGATCCATTTTACTTATATCTAGTGAATGAGGTGAAACTGCTGGAAATAACAGGCTGGAAACAAAATAACAGACTGCCCTGCTAAAAATGAGTCAAGCTTGTTCTCATTAAAGAGAGAGAGAGGAGTCTAACTTATGTAATATTTTAAATAGATTACCTTCAGTTTTGAAAAATCGTGGCGTATTATGTTGGAAATATGGAGTATATAATTCACCTTGTCTATTGAATAGTCCATGTCTAGTGTTTCTGTAAATTTTACTTTCATAAATTAGTCAATTTTGGACTGGGGCTTAGTATTAGTACAAAAATCAATTTAGTTTGATGCCGTAAGGCACATTTCCAAGGAAACAAGGTATTTCATGCCTTCGTGCTTCTTTTGTTAAAACTAATCTTGTGTAGCTACTCTAGGTTCCTCATTGACCAAGCTTACATTACCAAGTTAGAAGCAAAAGGGCTGAATAGAAAACTAGTGAAAGGTCAAAACTCTTCTCACTGTGATTCATTTTCTGTGTTGTGTTCTTGATCCATCAAGTCAAGAGGGTGGGGTTCCTAGCATTGGGAGGAAAGTGGAACAAGTGAGCCGTCTTTGAACTTGTGGATTTGCCTTTGTAACCATTTGATAGTTTCTTCAAAGTTCTCTCTTAGTCTTTGTTGAGATATTTGCTTTCAGAGATCCAGTCTACATGTTTCTTCCTGCAACTAAGGGCATGTTTATTTGTTGTTAAGGTTATCAAAGCTGCATACTATTAAATGAATTTTTTGTTGGCAACCTGGCTTAGGGATGGAAAACATTCTTTGAAGAACCAGTTATGTTGATAGCATTTGTGTTACTTGGGAGGAATCTTGAACAGCGAGCCAAGATAAAAGCAACAAGTGATATGACCAGTCTTCTTAGTATTTTGCCAGCTAAAGCTCGTCTTTTGATTAATGGCAATGCAGAAGATTTGGGTTCTACTGTTGACGTACCTTCTGACAGTCTTTATGTTGGAGATCAAATTGTTGTCTTGCCTGGTGTAAGTATTTTCTGCTGTTTCTTTAACCTTTTGTCTTATCCCTAATGTTTTGTGGAGCTCATGAAACTCTTAAGTCTGTTTTGCAATCAGAACTACTTTCTATGAGTCATCATAGATTTTATGCAACTTCATTATCATATGGGTCTTTGCTGCACACCGTCTCTCTAACTGAATCAAGATAATGATGAAATGTTCATTTACATACACTCCCACATTATTCTTTTCTCAAGGTATGATCTATCATTCCATGTAGGATCGTATTCCCGCTGATGGAGTTGTTAGCGCAGGCAGAAGCAGTGTTGATGAATCAAGTTTTACAGGGGAACCTCTACCTGTCACTAAATTACCTGGGGTAATGATCCTGTAATTTTTTTTTCTTCTGTTTTCTCTTTGTACTACAATGCCGCAAAGACGTATTAAATGGGGTAGCTGTTGTGCCTAGGCTTGCCATAAAGCAATGATGGCTGAAGGAAAAGGCAGTGTAGATCTTCAAAGAAATCTGGGAGTGATAAATGCTTGTCTGAGTTCAGGCAACACATAGCAAATTTTCCACTCGTGAACCAATATAACTTAGATATGTGTTTTGGTCCTTTTTTTCCTTGATGGTAAGGTAAAAAAATTTCAACCATAAGCAATGGGAAGTTTTATCATGTCAACTTTCCTCACTCACCTCTCTTAGAACAGCTTCCCCCATACCAAACAACCTATTTTCTTAAAGCAATGTGGAACTTTATTGTGCCCATTATTGATATACAGCTCATTCTGCTCCTTTTTATCTTTCATTCGGGAATGGGTATCTGGAGGGACTGACCGTCTCAGTCATTGTTGTCATCTTTGAATTTGGTGGGAGGTGTTTGATTGTAGGATTTCTATCTCAGACTTTCACATTATCCTGTTTCTTACTTTGCATTTATGTACTAGGGTGAAGTGGCAGCTGGAAGCATAAACTTAAATGGAAAAATTATCATTGAGGTGCGGAGGCCAGGTGGTGAGACAGCAATTGCAGACATTGTTCGGTTGGTTGAAGAAGCACAGACTAGAGAAGCTCCGGTGCAACGGTTAGCTGACAAGGTCCATCACTTGCAACCTTTCCTTTCTCTCCTTGATAATGATGTCTGAACCTCACACTATGTAAACTTCATTTCTATTTATTACAAAAAAAACTACTCTTGAGGTTGCAAAAGAACCCTTCTATGTTTTGATACTACAGATACCTCCTTGAAGTATTACAAACACGTTGAGGTTTTTATTTCGTTAAATATAGCACCCTCAATAGGTGCAATTTCTGAAAAGGAACAAATGTTAAGCGATTATTTATAGACTACAAACCTTATTGGATTATCCGAACATAGGTAAAACCTCAAAATTATCAATTAAACTATTGCAATTAAACACTCCTAGGATGTTATTGTTAAATAGCAGTTTGTAATTTAATATTATTACTTTTGATCCTAGGATTTATTAGTCTCTTTAAATTGTTCAATCCATACTTTCCCTATATTTGCATTTGTATTTTTGTGTGTATATTGGCTGTGAGAAGGAAAATCCCATTTCCAAAAAATATTTTGATTGCTTACCTTATTGAGGTATATATTTTCTCACATCAATGAACTTTGTTTACAGGGCCTTCCTTATTATACATCAACTCATGAATTAATTTCTTTATTCTGCAAAAAAAAGGGTGGGAGTCTTGACTGCAGCTGACTTTTAGTGTTCTCTGTTCAAGAAATTGGACTTGGGAAAAAAACTATTGGAATCTTTAATTTGAAAATAGCTGGCTTATCCTGGTGATGCCATGGATGTACTGACATTACAATATTTAATAATGGGATAGCTTGGTTGTTACTTGGAGGCTTTTTATGGTTGTGTCTGAGCTGATAAGTGCCAGTCACTCAGTTTGTTTTATCACATTAGCATAAGGCATTTGACTACATATCTAGTTCGTTTAGTCTTCTATGCTGAAGCGAGATGAGAAGAACATTGACAAAATAATATAGTCTGGAGCATGCAACTTCACTTTAAATGGAAATGCCAATTTACAAGGTTAACCTTCGTTTTTTGGCTGTTGAAAGCGGAACTAGATTTAATTGGTGTGTTGTGGGTCCTATTGTACAACAGGTTTTATTTCTGGGCTGTTTTTGACCACCTGATTATGAATGGATAACTCTTTTTTCACAACTCTAAACTTGGTGGAATTCATTTCATATGACTAAAATCCTCAAACCTAGATTATTGAATTTATAGAGTTTGTCTTCAGTTGTATTTTGCAAGAAGTTGCTACCCCTCCCTTATCTCATTGGCGAACCACAGATGACTTGCCAATACTGCCCACTTTTGTTGCTGCTCGCTAAGTTGCTGTATGGCTACCAAGTACCAACATAAATTACACTGAATCGAACTGAAATGCATGCAACTTTGGTACTAAGAAATTGCCCTTGATCTCTGTAATTCTTTGCTCCACCAATCGTGTTTTTGGTAAAAGATTTATCAATACCCTGATGTTATACATTTATCACCATCCATTTTCTCTTCTCTTGAGTAGTTTTCTTTCTTATTTTGCTTTAGCTGGGTTCCTTTTCCTCTACATACTCATCATCATGCATGCTGTAGAATATGCTCCTTTCCGGGAAGCTAAGCAACAGTCCATTAACACTGCCCTTTTTTTTTTTGCCCAGGTTGCTGGACACTTTACTTATGGAGTGATGGCGATTTCTGCTGCCACATTTATGTTCTGGAATCTTTTTGGTTCTCAAATTCTTCCAGCAGCTCTTTACCAAGGAAATTCCATGTCATTGGCGTTGCAACTTTCCTGTAGTGTTCTGGTACACTATGCTACTCACTGATTGATCTTAGACCTTCTCACCAACACTTAATTTTCAGCGTTTGCAGTTTCTACAGTGAGGTTCTTGAGACAAGAAAAATAGATCACAACAAACCTTTCGAATTTGACATTATGTTACATTTGGATTAAGGGCTGAATCTTATATTCAGATTTTCTTCAATCATCTCTGTTTGATGCTTGACTTGTTAGTTATAAATGAGAATGTGTATAGACCGAATGATAGCGAGATATGTTTCATATATCAAACCCACTTTGTGAGATGATTTTTTTTTTCTTTTTTTGTTGTCTGTGCTTAATGCTTGGCCATCTCAGCTATTGGCCTTACTGAAGGTACCTATCTCTTCTTGTTGAGTGCAGGTCGTCGCATGCCCTTGTGCTCTTGGGCTAGCAACACCTACAGCTGTTCTGGTACTATTTATATGTGATCCCTTATACATGCTTGCACAGTTCATTTAGACCTCTAACTATGTTGTGCAGTCAGTTGACTACTAGTTAACAAATTCAGGTTGGAACTTCACTTGGTGCTACAAAAGGACTACTTTTGCGTGGTGGAAGCATATTGGAAAGATTTTCGACTGTCAACACAATTGTATTTGACAAAACAGGGACATTAACAATTGGAAAACCTACTGTGACTAAAGTAGTGATACAGGACCAGGCAGATAGAGATTTAGAGTTGAGTACAGGCTAATGCAATTTGCTTATGTTATATTGTCAAGTAGTTGGCATATGCCGTCAGCCATAAAAGTTCCACTTGATACTTATCTGAACTGAGTTTGATCATGATAGTCATCTCAATGTAGTATGTACTGGTTCATAAAGATTCTCAGTATTGAGAGTTTTCTTAAGCCGCACTAAAAAGTATAGTCCCAGTGAAGATCTTTCACGTTGTCTTCTGCTGCAATTGTCTATCTGGTATTAATCATGAAACTCAAACTTGTGATTCTTTTTGTTGTTGTCACGAGTTTGGATTATGAAGACAGTACCACCTGTGGACTTCTAAATTATGTATACGGGGGAGTGGACTTCTAAGGAAAGGACTATCTCTTGCATGTTACAGTTTGAAGTATGTATAAGGTGATGCCAATACGTCAATCTAGGAGTTTGACTTCTAAGGAAATGACTATCTCTTACATGTTACAGTTCTAAGTATGTATGGTGGTGCCAATACATCTATCTACTTTGTAAATTGTGATGGAGTACGGGACCTTTTGGCTTAGCATGGTGCCATAAAGGAACAATAAAAGAAGAGTTCCTTTTTATGTTTGGAGATGAGTTGCTAAAAAATACAGAAGTTGAAAAAAAGGAAAATTCATAAGATACAAGGAATCCTTCACTCGGCGGCCGGGGTGGGGGGGTGGGGGATGGGGGGGAGAGGGGTTCTGATAACTAGATTGTTTGATACATGGACCTGATTGTAGAGTCCAATGTCCTGAGGTGGGCATCTGTTAATTTCTGTTCTCAAGCTGAACATGAGAGCCTATGTGTTTATAATACAGTCGCAACCATGCAGATCTGTTAGGCAAACTGACCAAGGAGAAGCTGAAAATTTGGTTATCTTAATTACAGACAACCTGAGGACAAGGAGGTGTCGTTATGTTAGTGCTTGCTCTTATGCAGAAGAGGCATCAAGACAAAAATAACTTTGCTATTGCATTGTGAAGAGCTGGTGCTCCGTAGTTTCTATGGTGTAGTTAGTGATCTGAACTAGGAGCACCAAGTAACTGAAGGATTTCTATTCATTTTTTAAGCGCTTTTATATGGGTGAAGGGATAAAGATTATGTAGTTGGAACCTGTTATCATCATGTAAGGAAGAAATCAAACCTTGAGTATTTGAGGGTACCGATAGTTCTTATGCCGAATAAAACCTTTGCAGTATCAATTTTTTGATAGTTGTATTCTTTGCTCACTTTGTGATGATGTACACCCCAAATGGTGAAAGTGTAGCTAGGAAGCAGCTCCTTTGTGCTCATTAAATTTCATGTCCACAAAAGCAGTAAAGGGTGGAACATATCTTCCCTATACCTTATTGGCTTGAAGAGACTAGTTACTACAGTTCATGGTGCAGGTCATAAATATGTGATAGCATCCAGCAGTAATTGTAACTTTTTTTCCCCTATTGGTTTTATATAGTGATAAACATGCTTATTCATCTTAGTGTATTTCTGTGACAGTATTTTTCCTCATTTAAATATTCTGGTTTTAGTTTGTACATATTTTTACTTCCTTCAAGATGATAATGAACATAGTTAAATGCAGGCAAGGCACAGCTTCAACTTGTAACTGGTCTGAAGTTGAAGTTCTAAAGTTAGCGGCAGGAGTAGAATCAAGTACAATTCATCCAATTGGAAAAGCAATCGTAGAGGGTGCAAAGGCTTTGAACTGTCCAAATGTGAAGGTATGTCTCTTCCAATAGCTAATCAGACAGAGTGTTCTGTGAAATCAGCAATACGAATCCCTGATTGCATCATGTGCTGGGGTCATAAATTTTGATATACCGTTGTGTGTAATATTCTGCCTGGAGATTTTGTAGCCTTGGCATATGCTTTGGTCATTCTTATAACCACGATTACATTCCTTTGTAGTGAATTACTACCACTGATGTAATGATAGTAATGAGACAGTTCATACTTCAGTTGCTCCTTAGTTTATTCTCTTTTGTTTGTCCATTAAGGTAGTATATACTTTTGCTAGTATGCTCCTGAAAATAATGGATGCCATCTTAGTTCTCAGTATAAGCTTTCGGCATGAGGCAAATTAAAGAATTGGGTTCATCAATAAAGAGGTTAATTCATATTAAGATTCTTTGTCGTGCAGTCTGCAGAAAAAATATCTGTTGGCAGTATTATATGCGGTTTCACGACTTCTGAGAGATGTTACCTTATTTCTTGCTATAATTAGGCAGCAAAGTTGATTAAGGCCCTCTAAGGAGCTTTTATGATGGAAGTTTTAGTCATTTTTGTGTATGTTATTAGACCAGGAATTTTCTGAGATTTAATCTCATCAATTGTCTAAAAGGGTTCCAGATTTCTTATGTTTATTGCTTTCTTATTGTTTTTAAATATTATTGTCTTAGGTAGTGGATGGAACATTTACTGAGGAACCTGGATCTGGTGCCGTGGCAATTATCGATGAAAAAAAGGTGGCTGTTGGTACACTGGAGTGGGTTCAAAGGTAATTTATGTAAAAAAATCTCCTTGTTGCTGGTGGCAAGTAAACTTTATTCTGAAGTTGTCTCCACTTGCTCAATTTGTTGACAAATTACAAGCTCCTTTTCCCCTTCGTGCCATTGTTGGATATTCTGAATGTTTTAGTTCATCATATTTTTATGATTAGGGTGCCCCAAGGGGCTAGCTCAGATGGTAGGGGGCCCGTGATGGGACACCAAGGTCCCGGGTTCAAATCCTACCAACTGCAGGCTACTCTTGATGTCTCCTGGGCCCAGGCGTTGGGGCGCGTGTGGTTACCCCCGAGTTTGGCAACTGTAGGTGGGTCCAAAGGACTCGGCTATAGCGAGTTCTCGGTTATAAAAATAAAATAAAATTGATGACTAGGGATATACCCTATTTTGTTTGTTGCCCAGTTTCGCATCAAAATATTTTCTAATTAGCATCTTGTGTACGCTGTATACAAATATGATCCTTAAGAGTGTGAAATCTCTGTATGACATCATATATTTCATTCTATAATTTGAAATCATGTTAGTGCATTTTTGTGTCTGTGCTTCATACCTTCATATACTTTTCTTCCAGTTCCTACAGAAAAAAAAAATTGCACTCCAGTCTATTAGTACAGGGCATTTTACAAAGTTTAATAGCACAGTTTGGAAATAGCCAATCTTAGGCCAACATATATGACGACACTGTTTCACTCTTGCCAGTGGACCCTCCATCTAGATGTAGATGCAAAAGCCCATGGCACCTTAGCTCTCTTTCAATCGTTTGCAAGTTGGATACCATTTCTTTCAGAGTACCTATTTTGGTTTTATATATAACCAGAACCTTACAATTTTATCATTCTGTTCAAAGTAAATGATAAATCAAATGCAGAGCACATGTCCATGACTCCCCTTCAGTTTGGGATATGATCTTAAGTTTGTATCAGTATCTTTTTACTTCCATGTGGCATTCTTACTTTGTTTTTAAAATAATTGAAAAACTATTATGGAAGATCTAAAGATAACATCGGAATCATTTAAGGGAAAGATAAGTTATCTTTAAAATATATGATAATATGGTTAGTAGTCATGATATATATTAGAAAAAATTGAAGTCCTCGACTAAAATTCTACGTTATTTTCTCAAAATGGAGTGAACAATGCATGTTGAAGTTCTCAACGAACAGTTGGCTGTGCTGGAGAATTTGAGTAAGATATTTAAGAAATTTTTGCAAGTGTTCAACTAGAGTCGGTTAGGCAGTATAGTGTTGTAGATCTCTTTTTGCACTTAGGGACCCCTCATCTCTTTTGTGCCCTTCCTCTTGTTTTGTACTTTGTGACCTCTCCTTTATTAATGAAAGTAGAGTCGGTTTTGCCTATATATTTGTCACTGTTTCAGTCTCTTCTGTTTGAATCGGAGATTCATTGCATGAAAAGGCTCCATTGAAACTTCAGAAAATTATTAACCTCTCCCAAGAGAGTTCCTCTGTTCTTTATTCCATTTCCTGGTATTTTCTCTCTCAAAGTTTTAACATTTGTTTTCAAACCGATGCAGGCACGGGGTGGTTGGCGACAGTCCTTTCCAAGAAGTTGAGGAATTTAAAAATCAATCAGTAGTTTATGTTGGGGTAGATGGTGTTCTTGCTGGAGTAATTTATGTTGAGGATCAGATCAGAGAAGATGCCAGACATGTGATAGAATCATTAACTCGTCAAGGAATCAGTACTTATTTGCTTTCTGGCGACAAAAAAAGTGCTGCTGAGTATGTTGCTTCTGCTGTTGGTATTCCAAGGGACAGGGTGAGCCATTTACACACAATCTATTTCCTAGTTACACACATACTGCCAAACTTAGCTCTACAGTTGATTTATCTTTTCAGGACTAGGTATTTTTGGTTAAGTTACAATCTGTTGAGCTTGAGTATTATATTAACTTCACCATGTAGATGGAGCTCCTAGTACAAAAAACTGGTTAGAGAAAAAAAAACATAGAAACACACATACACCTCACTCCCAACAACTTAAATACACATCCATTATTGTATGCAGGTCTTCTCTACTTGGTGCTACAGAAAATTGGTACTTATAGTATATAAAACAGAAACCTGGAAGAAAATGAAGCACCTAAATTCGATAAGTTGTCTCAAATAAAACCGACCTAAATGGTTTCCATTGATTGAATATACCATGGAAGAGTAAGTAGCACCACAAAATATTAGACTTCTGCCAAGTGTATCTATTAATTGAATGGAAAATCCTTTTTGTAGGATTGAGTTATTACATTCAGAATAATTCTATTAATCACCCCATATTACAAGTAACAAATCAAATTATTTTATTATAGAAATGCTTGATTGCAGGTGTTGTATGGAGTCAAACCTGATGAGAAAAAGGAGTTTATTAGCAGACTTGGGGAGGGTCAGAATATTGTAGCTATGGTTGGTGATGGAATCAATGATGCAGCTGCCCTGGCTGCATCGCATGTAGGAGTTGCCATTGGTGGAGGTGTTGGGGCTGCTAGCGAGGTCTCCTCAATTGTGCTAATGCAGAACAGGTTGTCCCAGGTATTATAGTAACTCCGGCTTCTTCTCAGTGTTTTTCTGGAGCATGTTGATGTCTCATTTTTTAATTTCTTCAAGGTAGTAATGTAGATTCTAATATCTTTTCCAGAGTAATAGTTACAGGATCTCAAAGTAGATGTGCCATTTAAGAGAAGTGTTTGCTTACCTAGTTGTTGGTTGTGGACCCATATGCATATTAAATTTACTAGTTCATCTGCAGACATTCATATGAAGGAATATCATGAATTAAAAAAAAATGTGTATTTATGCGTGCCTGCCTAATTCTTACAAGCTTTTCCCTGCAGTTACTTGACGCACTGGAGTTGAGTAGACTTACAATGAAGACTGTGAAGCAAAATCTTTGGTGGGCCTTTGCGTACAACATTGTGAGTCTTTTCCCCATTCTGAAATTTATTCTCATAGAAAAACAGCAATTATGTTATTTTTCTAAAATTACGAGTCTCCTGAAAAATAAGCACACTGGTGGAACAAAAAGGAACAACGTCAAAACTCCCAACAAGATGAATGCAACTCTTAGCCAGTGGACCCTGGTTTACCATAAAACTAGGCAAATAAGGGTATGTGGGGTGGAAGATGAAATGAGACTGATTACTGAAGGACCTACGAGCACCACTACCAACAAAACTATCATATCTTGGTGGAAGGACTTGTAAACTTCAGGCAGATTATTATGTTGAGGGGGAACTTCTCACTACCCCTCAGAAAATCAGCACCATGCATGCATTTAACGTTTACGTAAATGTCCCGGTTTAAATATGAAATGATGATGCTTGTCGAACTATTTGTGGATAGATTGTAGTAGGCCTTGCCGTTCTTGATGTCCATACCATTTAACCAAACTGTTTTTTTTTTATCATTTGCTTTCCACCGTCACCCTGGTTTAATTAATTTATGTTCAAATCCAGTATTCCCCCCTCTCCTCAATGAAATTATGTGCAAAATGCCTGTCCCTCTACGTTACTTTTTGCGGATTGCCTATTATCCCCACGGCCTGCTGTTTGAATCTCTTTTCCTCTCTCTACAGGTAGGAATTCCAGTAGCTGCAGGAACATTGCTGCCTGTGACCGGAACCATGCTGTCGCCTTCAATAGCTGGTGCACTAATGGGGTTGAGTTCTATTGGTGTAATGACCAACTCATTGCTTCTCAGATTGAAGTTTAAATCTATAGAGAAAGATGTACTAAAATCTTTATCCTTGAAAGCCCCTTCAGACGCCGACAATACTGAAATTCGGAATGGGAGATTGCGCCACCCACATGCAGCTTCTAGATGAGGGCTTTTTTCCCATCAAAGTGATGCAAACACTAGAATAGTTTGTACATGAGCACAGCCTTCAGGCAGATGCAAGTCTGGCTGAAGATGCTTCTCGCGGGGGTATAGGAAGAGAAACCACAAGACGAGTCTTTGCTATCAGTTTGGCGTATGATTGTTCAGTCATACAATCAAACTCATAAATGAGGAGCGCTGAAAATGGTTTTGGTGCTGTGTATTTATTAATAATCAAAATTGGGAAGGGACTCTTAGGAACAATGCAACAGAACCATGTGATTGATTTAAGGTTTCGATTGTCATGAGTTGCAATTTTAAATTTGGTTTAAAGTAACTTAGTCATTTTGATAAGGTATTTTTTCATTTCAGAATATTATGATCTGAAACAGCATCCAAGGTACCACTTATGATTTATGAAAAGACCACACTGCACCATCAACACCATCACGAGTCTAAAATCCCACGCATCCATATGGGTTTGTATGAAATGTGTATATGTAGAGTGCACCTGATAAGACATCATATACCATCAGCAACACTTATACTAATACTGAAGAAGTAACACAGAAGACTTTTCCAAAAGACTGATTAGAACGCCCGATTTCTATCGTCCTCAAATCCTCTGCGTTGACATGTCAACACGGTATAATTTTGTATCACATTGTCAGCAAATAACATGAGAAAGAATTACATGGTCAGATAACACATTAATATCGACATGTTAATTACATAATCCGACAACCTGCTGCAACTATCGAAAACAGAAGCAACAGAAGGCTACAAAACTTCCCACAAATAGATATTCATTCAAGCAGAGCTCCAAAATTAGCTCGACCCTCCCTGAGTAAAACCCAGAGCAGTGATTCCTCAACCCCCTCGCCACCCAAACTTAATGTCAACAATCTATCCATCCAATCTCTACATTTCAACTATAAATTCTCAACTTCAGACCATATATGTCATGCCTACCTGTATCAAATGAGTGTGCGGAACACTCAAGTTCGCGGTCCCCCTCCTGCAGTTCTTTCTCAAGAAAGCATAAAAATAATTAATCACCAGCTTCTTAATAAACCACGAATTTTTCCTAGCCCGAATATCTCCATGGCCAAGAAGGTACACTACACCCGACTCCTTTGCCTTGCGTAAGAAGAAGAGCTCCTTCTCGAGGGTTTGCTCAGCATCAATACTAATTTGCTCAACAGAAGGTTCTACCTTCCCCTCACTTGAATCCGAAATGAACTTGCTCGTATCCTGGAGCTCAGCCAGAAGTGGGACCCCTAGGGAATAAACACTCCCGTTTGGAGCTATTAGAATTCTTGAGAAAGAATGCTCTTCTTCGGAATCAGTGTCGTCCTCGCTCTCCAGGGACCGTTCCTGAGCTTCCCGACGGATGAACTTCTCGAGACTCTCGATCAATAATTGCTCGAAGGTCTGGTGATTTTCTTTGCGCACATCCTTGTACCCATATCTGTTATAAGAAGAGTCAGTAGCTTAGTAAGAAAATCTTTAAGTTATTCTAATCTTTTCATACCTATGATTAATAAGAGACCTATTCAGATCTGGTCAAACTCTGTGGCTAGTACCACTAACACAAAACCCAAGACAAATCACTTGTATTATCACAAAAGCGAGCATCATCATATATAAACCAAGTTACTGCTCAACGATATTAAGTGACAATATGGATGAGTTTTGTTGTTAGTTGTATTATGAAATTTGTATCAGGCACTCTTATATGCAAACTGGACAACTCTTTGTACTGCACTTAAGCCAAGTGAAAAACATCTCGAAGTCCAATAACACGCTATTGATAATCATACATTCATACTCGACAAATCAAAGAAGCATTTTCCTAGCCTTCCCACAATCAAAGACTTTATGGAGCGACATGCGCAAATCAGTGATCACTAAAACCTTAGGGATTACTACTCTGGAACACAATATCGTCCAAGATGTGGTAAAACATAATACAAGATATGCAATTTTAGCAGATTTACCTGGCAACACAACGAAATATGTGGTAGCTTTTGGGGCAGACTCGCCTGAACAGAAACCTTTCGCTTTGAGGCACAACAGATACAGGAACATACTTTATACAGACAAATATGATCATTGAATGCACAGCAGGTAGAGTTGTCAGGAAATGCCCAAATATAGATGGTATCCCCTTAGCCAGCTCATTATAAATTAAGCCAATTCCAGGAGCCCGAACAGTTCCCAGGTCCGGACCTAGATCCCGCAGTACATCCATTGACATCTTTTGCTTCACCTCCGTTTCATACTTTAGCTTGCTTCCGTAGTTCCAGATGTACATAATCAGAAAAATGACGATGGCAAATACCAGTATGATCCAGCTTCCGTCCCCCACACTCCACAAAACCGAAGAAAAGAAAGTCAACTCTAACCCCAAAAAGAGAATAGCAAAACTCAGTACAATGATAATATTTATCTGCCATATAAGAAGCATCACTAGGGTTACTAAGGTTGTTGTCATCATCATGACTCCGAGTTCAGCAATGCCTGTAAAAAAAGTCAAATCAGACAAGGCTTATGTGTGTATTTGTCGATATTTCAATTAAAATTTGAGTTTATTTTGTTTAACGCAAATTCTAGATTAAATCTTCCTGAACTTCATAACAGGTTAAAGCAATGAAGTGCATGAAATCTACCACTGCATATGTCGAAAAGAGCAAGGCCAGACTTCAGAAAACCAAAAAACTTTAAGAAATTACACGGCTTAACCATAAATCAGAGATTCCTCGGGAAAAAAAAAGCAGAGCAGAAAGTCTGAAGCATATGATTGCCTGATGTCATTCTTTGCAGTGTCCTTGAAATAGGATATATTCATTATAATACAATAATAATACTGGAGCGACAGGTAAGGTTGTGCTCTCCAGCTTAACTATGAGATGCCCACAGTACAAACTATTGACATCAGATCCATGCTAATGGAGAGAATTTCATGCATGACAACTTTAAGTAGTTGCAGGTGCGGTTGAAAGCCTTTAGGTTAGGATTGAGATCCTTAAATTGATATATTTGGATGATCTGGGCTGTGTTTTTAAGAGTTTAGAAGCACATATCAGTAGCACAATTTGTTTTGATATCCAGCTCACAAGATTACATCATATTCAGTTTCTCTTTTTACAAATGACATCAGTAACTCATATCCAACTACAACTTAGTAGCCACCAATCCTCAAATTTGACCAGAAAAATAAAATTAAGAATCACAAAATACACTGAACAAACTTCTTTAAATTTGGTCATTTAATTACGAAATTGCTATTACTAACATTTTCAAAGCTAGGACCCTATTTCATCCGAACACTTCAACAACTTATTTTCAAAATAAGAGTTAACATTTCTTAAGCTCAAAGACAATTACTCAGATTTAAGGGCTTATAAGCTCTTCTGAATAAGCTTAGATAATTAGTTAAGGAAATAAAACAAGAAAAATCGATGGGATCAAAATAACTCAACTTAAAAAAGAAGTGATAAGAGAATTACCATATGCGTTACCAATCTCATATATACTCGAGATATTGCAGACCAACACCAGGGTCAGAGCCAGTAAAAACCAGTTCATGGCTGGAATATAAATTTGGCCCATAAACTTTCTCGAGGTATGAATTATTTTAAGACGAGGAAAGCAACCAAGGGCCGTGGATTGCTTAATACAAGAAAAAGTTGCGGTCGTCATAGCCCTACTAGCGATCAGTGCAGCTACAATAGCTATGAGAAAAACAGGCCAGTAAGCACCACCTGCAAGCAGATTAAAGGAAACCCACATTAGTTGGTGTGGCACTCTTTAACTCATTGTTGAAACTTTTATAAGACACTTTCCAAATTTAAAAGCATTATCAATGCTTACTATATAATTTACATAATCCGGAACCTAGAACAAAGTAATAATATTTGAGTTATGTACTAGTCACATCTAACCAAATTGAGATGTGCAATCAAGCTTTCTAATTAATCCGAGGATCACACAAACAAAAGTTGTTGCAAGGAAATTATTGTGTTTACTTGGAACAGAAGAGAAAA
This sequence comes from Ajuga reptans, assembly GCA_032274785.1. NCBI lineage: Eukaryota > Viridiplantae > Streptophyta > Magnoliopsida > Lamiales > Lamiaceae > Ajuga > Ajuga reptans. The sequence continues at coordinate 1,333,734 of JAUEKW010000008.1, forward strand.
AGGCCTGTGTTGTGTCAGCGTGGTTCTCCATCAGATAAGCGGCTTGGCCCAGGTAACCCAATACAAGACAAGGTAATACAAGAAACACGAATGTAAGCTGCACAAGCAATTTAAGCTCTTCTGTAAGAAAATATTATAGTTCTAAAAACAAAGTGTCTTTTATGTTAAACATTTGAAACAAAAAGGAAAATTGCTGTAGCTTCTTACTTACCTGCACTGATCTTACAGAAAAATAGCAAAGATCTGCAAACATTGCCTCCGAACCTGAGTCATGTAACTGATCATCAAGGGGAAATCCAGAAGAAAATGATAACTCAGAGTTATAGAAGGAGTTATAAGTTACAGGAGAATCCAAGAAGTTTCTAGTTTTGATGAACTGTTATAGATAAGCAGTTTTACGGCATTCCAAAGTTCCAGGCAAGCCAGCACCTTCATTCCCGTTTTAGGAACGGAAAATTTCAAAGTAAAGGAGGATATCCTTTTCATTGGCATTTGCCATTCAAAATAAGAGTATTTAGGTACTGAGACCTGAATGTTGATTGGCAAGGCAAAACAAGTCAAGATTTCATAATTAAGTTGTAAAATGGCCAACTGAAGGGCCACGTGCAAATATAAGATGACTTATCTCCTCCCATGATTTTTCCATCACCATGCATGCGGGGAGTCAATGGGTTCATTGATAAAGAGGGAGAAAATTAGTTATCCTATCAATATATTGTGTACAAACAGAAGAAAAGGTGAAACAAAAAACTTGCCACTGAACAAGATGTGAAGCAAGCCAGACCAAAAGTATAGTAGAAAATTGGATTGACTATCAATCTTAAAATATTCTCAAGGTTTAAGGGAAAAAAGTAACAAGAACGACAAGAACATCATCAGATCTTACCTGTTGCACAAAGAAGACAGCCCCCTAGAGAGTACCAAGCCTTGGTTGAATTGCGTTTGAAGAAATAGTAGATGTGAATAGGATTAAAAGCACGCAGAACGCTAGTATCATATTTGACAAGGTTGTATATGCCAATGCCCCCAAGAGAACAAAACCATATAAACAAGGCAGGACCAACTACAAGCCCCACTTTACTTGTTCCGTACCTCTGTACACTGAACAAAATTATAAGAAATGCAACCGAGATCATCACCACGTGCTCTGCACTTCAGAAAAATGAAACACCTTCAGTTGTTGAAGATGCTATATGGATTAAAATTAGAGAATGCCTGAAGGACAACTAATAATGCATAATTGTTGAGAACTTGAGATAAGTTTTAAGCAACAGGAAATAAGCTACTGTTGTATTAGCAAAATATTATGTGGAACAGATCTGTTAACAGATTATCTATGCACATAAGATGCCAACTTACTAAGGTTATATGTACATGTAAGACGATCAGCAAGCAGCAAATCCAAGAGGCCAGTATAACCCGTTATTGATGGGTGAATTGTGAATATAGTATACTTGTGATGTATCTCATATTTCCGAACACACAACTCAAAACCCACAAGCACTAACTGGAAAGCAGCAATGGGAAAAAACAATCTTCAAGATGATGTAATCTAGGATCAGCTATCTAAGGGTGAACTCACTAACCATGAGGTCTTGTCAATGCCATACCATAGTTGAACTGGAAGGCATGTTAAAGATCTTACGTGATGAATACACAATTTATCAGTGACATCTCAAATCTTACAAAAACCTATTCTTTGTATATCATAATTTATTCTGGCAGAATTTGGCACTTCAGTGACTTAAATTAAGAAGGCCTTGTGACATATTATGCGGAATTAGCATTGTAAATATCAGAAAGGGGTCATTTGCAGAGGCAGCCCAATCACTCAAATAGTTGACTGGTATTGAATTCATTCACTCAAAGTATTTACACTACATTTTCATTATTAATTACAAATGAGTATTGGTCAGACTAAGCTTAACCATGACATGCAGTCTAGTTATTGAAGCCGGTAGGTCGTAAGAGAGGTCAGGGTGGAAAGGAGAGATTATCTCCACACATACAATTAACAAAGCCATAAAATTTCACTAATGTACAATTAGCAAGAACCCCTCTAAAGGATTTGCACGGTAGGGGGAAAAAAAAATTGTATCCCATATCTTTTTATGTAATGTGTTCATTAAAGTTAGTAGAAGAGGACCAATTACCTTGCTCAAACCCAGAAATTCCAACTTTTAAGCCACCGACAGCTGAGATAACTGCATAAACATTAATAAATTATGAAATAGTTACTATGTACAAGCAAGCACACAGTTGAAAACAAATGCTAATACATCTGTCTTCCTTTTTTGGACTACTAAAGTATTAATCATCTAGGAAATCATATAAAAAAGAATCTGCTAGAAGTACCTGACATAGCAGGTGTGACAACACCATCAGCTATCACCATTGAAGTACCAGCAAGAACCAACATCAAAAGAACCTTTTTCAATGTCAGAGAAGCTTCAAGTCTTTCCTTTATTTTCAAGGACCTCTCCAGTTCAGCTGATGGCACCTTAAGTCTGAAGCTTGATATCCGAGCATCTGAAGGCAACTGGTTGGGAAGCAGACTGACTTTGGCATGCCTGCATATTAAAGAGTAGAGTGCAAATGTGCCACCTGCAGAAGTAGGTACGACAAGTCTAATAGATCTGCAGAGTGTATAGCCACATGCACATCATTATTGCAAATAAAGATAGTGTGTAAATCAAAAGCTCAAAAGGTGATGTACCTTCACCATCATCATTTGCCCAAAGAACAATGAGGACATACTTTATCAGTGAAATCAGAATTAACGTGTACAGAACTAGAGACAATGCCCCAAGAACATCATCATTCTCCTTGACGGGTGCCTTGCTGAACATGACGCTAAAGGTATATAAAGGACTAGTCCCCACATCACCAAAAACAACACCAAGTGTCTGAAAGGTAAGTACAATTCTCCTGCCCAAAGTGGCATCCTGTGATTTTGTCTTCAAAATCAATATACCACATAAATAGCATTTCTTTGTCATGTAATTGTATCAAAATCAAGTAGAATGATACTTTTCGAATGTTGAGATGAAAAAAGAAAAAAAAAACAGAGAGAGAACATCTTCCTCACTATCAAATTGTACAAAAGTTGCTGAGAAATAAATTAAACTTCCACAGAAAAATTAAATCTAAGGCATAAAGACCTAAATAATTTACCAATTAAAGTAGAAATTTAGCCAATGACAACAAAATGCACTGCATTAGTCTGGACTAGAACTGAAACATAAGAAGTAGAATTGTAATCTACTGCAGCTCTAAATGTCATCAAATGTCTACACTCCTTGATGAGATTTTTTTCAGCAGGTAACTTTATCAAGTGATCCAATTTATAACTCTCCATGGCCACTTCTCTATACGATAACTAACTAGCAAGATCTAGATTCAGATGCTTTTCGGTACACATTTGTTCATTATTTTTCATCAATGTGCAACAAGTATTGCTAATATCTACCAACTCACACTATATGAAGTGGTACCAGGACTGCTCAACAAAGGAGGACCCACCCCCCAATTCCCAATTTGTGGAAGAGTTTGGATCTTTTTGGGGGGGTTTAGACGGTTGCACACTGCAAATTTATATGTGATACTATGTTATCTTCCCATCCCAGTTCAGCAGTGACCAGAGAGAGAATTGCTATTATTTCTTTGCTGATTGCAGTTTCCAGTCAATTCTTACAACAATCTACCTTTGTTGTTCTTACCAACAAATATCGATGGCAATTCCAGAACACACACAAGTAGCGAGCGAGCATATATGGTATTATAGAGTCTGAACTCATTTTTATATGGTATTATTCCCAATATTTTGAATTTCCGTTCTGCGCCCTATTCCTCCTATCACCTAAAACCCTCTGAAAATTAACAAAACTACCCAAATGCACTTACTATGGAAGCCTATTGCAAGTCACAGTCGTAAGATTAGCGTAAATCAAGGACAGAAAAATAATCACACCTCAAAATCATTTCTCTGAGCACCGGGAACTTCGAGCGCTTCAACATCAAATGAATCAATCCGAGGACCCGTGCGAATCAACTTCTGTTCGGCATTATCCTCGTCGTCGGAATCCCGCTGCGGCGATTCGTCACCGCCGCTGCGTCGATCATCTCCATCGTTGTCGATCTCCGACCCCTCCTCATCCTGATACACCCAGCGCGACTCCATCGAATCCATGGAGGCTAACCCCCTGTTCTCCCTCTCCGATCCCTCCTCCGTCGTCATCCCTCGCTCTATTACACGTATACGTATTTTCTAGGTGTACGTATACATGGACTTAGCGATATAGGAAATTCTACAGTTTATCTTTTCGAAGTGATCTTTCTGAATTTCTAATGGTGTGTGTGTGCGTGTTTGCTGTGTTTTGTGTGAAATAAATGTAACGAACTTCGATTGAGCAATGCTAGCTTGAGCTCAGAGGGGGAGTGATACTAACGTACGCCGGACAAGTGCGCACCAGCTGGAATCTTGAAGTTCGGGGACCAAAGACTTTATTTGCTGGCCCATTAAGAAGTCCATGAGCCCACAAATTGTTTCATTTTGGCATTAGTAGTTTCATATTGTCAATTTAATTCTCTTTAAAACAGAAAATAATAATAAATCATCGTCATACTTATCAATTCGATTAAGGTACAACTTTTTAATATCATAAATTATTATTTATATTTATATAAGTTTGTTTATTTGATTTATCAAGTTAAATTGTAACTTATTCAAGAATTTAAATTTTTCTATTTTTTTTACTTTTCACAATAAAAAGAGAAATTGAGTTTTAAAACACGACTCTTATTGTATAACAAATATTTTTTAAAAGTTCGCGCGAAGAGGGGAACAATTCATTCTTTATTCTTGTCGTAGTATAAATTATTTTAAGTTGTACTATAATCCATAATGTATTTTGATTGCATTTTTTTTATCAAGCATGTATAGCTCAATAATGTTTGAGTACGTTTATTATTTCAGTTAGGGTGTGTTTGCTATGGGCTGGGCCAACCATTTTGTTTGGTTGGCCCAGCCCTCTACGTATTTGGTTTCGGGATTGGTTGGGTCAACCCCTTCAACCACTATCTCTCCCTCCTCAATCAACATCATCTTACACACATCAAATCATCACAATCACTCTCTTTCTCTCTCCTCAATCAACAACCTCTTACA
>JAUEKW010000008.1:1339000-1352693 GCA_032274785.1 Ajuga reptans
TCTTTCTTTTTACTTGTTGATTTCTTTATTTTCCTAGGGTTTGTGATTTATGTTGGATGGTTTTGTATTGTAAATAATTGAGTTGTTTTAGACAACATGTTTGTTTTGTATTAAAAAAAACTGTGTTGTTTAAAACAACTGCGTTGTTTATTGTTAAACAACGCTGATGTTTAAAATACAAAACAACCAGTTGTGTAAAATAACAACTCGGTTTATAACAAATTGAGTTGTTTAAACAACAGAGCTATTTTTTTATTGTTTTGAATAAATAAGACTATTTTTTATTTAGGGATCTTTGACTAGGTTATTTAAGAAAATTTCCCCTTTTTTTTTATTCCATCGTCATATAATTTTGTGTTTATAACGTCAAAAAAAAAAAAAAAAATTAACCGCACCCATCTGTTATTGCCGCTTTCAGCTTTCTCCTAAAGCTACCGCCTGCGTCCTTTCAAATCTCAAACGTTTCTAATACATATATATAGAACATTCGTACAGAGTAAATTCAGCTCTGTAATTTTCTCCTTGTTCGATAATTCCCTCCTAAAGTTCTCTGAATATTCTGCAACTTGTGACTTGTGAGTGAAGATCTGTTTTTCCACTGTGGAAGTCGATAATTAGGGCTTAACGGTAGTTCCAAATGGCTACATTCGGCGCTACTTCAACCAACGTGAATCCCAACCGTTCAACTGAGGTAATTGGATGTTTCTCCCTCTTTGAAAATAAGCAGCTTATATTGAATGTACTCGCTTGCCCTGTTTCTGGACTCCGCATTCTAAGTTCATGTACGCTTCGCGTTTAATTCGTTTTGTTTGTTTAATGTGGTTTTCTGAAAGGTTGTATCGCCTCCGAGTGATTCAGTATCGAGCCTGAGTTTTAGTCCTAAGGCCAATTTTTTGGTCGCTACTTCATGGGATAATCAGGTATGCTTGTTTTATTTTTTTGGCATTTTGAGAATGGTTATAAGCGACTTTGTTGCTAGTGAGGTGGCATTTGGTTTAATATTACCTTGTACAATGCATTGATTGAAAGATGTTGAATGAAAATCATGAAATAGTTTCAAAAGCAATGATAATTGTTTTTTAAGACAATATGCATCAAGAGTATACTCCATTAGATATGTATTATCCTGGTTTCTTGTAAATTTGTAGGAATTTTCGGGCTCCTCTCGATGAATTGTGATTGTTTGTTTTCTTCTTAGGTACGATGTTGGGAGGTAACAAAATCAGGAACCACTATCAGCACTGTTCCTAAGGCGTCAATATCACATGATCAACCGGTATATATCATCATCATCATTTATGATCCTCTGATTTTATTCAGGTGAATTTGTTGCCCATGTGTGTTACTTACTTCACGATTTTGGCAGGTCTTATGCTCAACTTGGAAGGACGATGGGACTACTGTATTTTCTGGAGGCTGTGACAAACAAGTTAAAATGTGGCCATTATTATCTGGTGGCCAAGCTGTAACTGTGGCGATGCATGATGCTCCTATTAGAGAGCTTGCCTGGATCCCAGAAATGAATCTCTTAGTAACAGGAAGCTGGGACAAGACAATCAGGTAGTTCACTAATGCCTTCTATTGCTTATGTGAAAAGCTATATAGAATTTGCTCGTTCAATGGGATGTGTGTGCTTATTTGTACTGATCTATGAATCATGAGCAAGCCTTGTAGTAGATCTGGATACAAAGGAAGTCCCTTCTACACATCTACATGTTGATAGTAGTCATTCACTCAGTCCATTTCTTGAAATATTCATTTGTAGCAATCAGGATTTGTTTTTTATATTTGTTCGGTGAAAAAACAGTGATAGGATCTGCAGAGCGTCAAACTTAAATGCATATATTTTGTTAATGACCTTAAGTATTTCCGTGGCTCCATTTACATATCTACCTACTTAGGATAGTAGTCGAACATCTTATTTGATCCATGATAGTCCCTGGTCCATCTATCAAAATAATAAACTGCCAATGTGCTTTATATCTATTGTTGTGGTAACTTATTATGTGTCTCTTACAGTGCAATGGAAAGGGGTTGTCAGTGGACAAATACTCTGGTGTAAGATTTTATAGATAACCTGACTATTCCTTTTGTATGTTATTTCTACAACTTATAATCTGCCTATCTTCTTCCTGTGCTGTGGTTCCTTAGAGCACTTCTCGGGTTTCACGTGCATCCAAAACTTAGTTATATTTTATTTAGAGATTAAGTTTAGGTTATCGTACACTGCACTTTCTTGCCAATAATGTGAAGTTCTATTGACCTTTGACCATGAAATATCCAGCACTGTCCAGATCTTCAGCAATGAGATTTATTGCCCATGCATCTTAATTTTTTATGTTTATGAAACATGAGATAAGTAACAGTGCTAGTATTTTCAGGTATTGGGATCTAAGGCAGCAGCAGCCAACTTGGGTACAGCAGCTTCCGGAGCGTTGCCATGCACTTTCTGTCAGACACCCACTTATGGTTGTCGGCACAGCTGATAGAAATATTATAGTTTTCAATCTCCAGAACCCTCAGGTGTTCTTCTCCTTTACATGAAGTAGATGAGAGTCTTAAGTCATCAATAATTTCAATTCACATCTCCTTTAGAATGTTGCAAAAAATGTTCAAAAAGCTAATTACAAATCTGCTTTGAGATTTAAATACAATCTTCTTGTTTCTCCAGTCCATTAACGTTCACTATCATTACCTCCACGATTTTTGAGCTTACTATCTATTTCCTGAATGGCAGGTCATCTTTGTTTAGTTGCTTAGATGAGAGAGATTTGAGTTTCTTAAAAATATGAGCATGATTTGAAATTTTGGAAGCAACAACATAAACCGAAGTATTGATTGGTGAAAAAAGGAATTTCCTCATATCTCAAAACCTAGTTGAGGAGGCTGCAATTGTTTATGGAATTATCTCCTTAAGTCGATATCCTTTGCCTTGGGTGACAACTGTTACTGTTAGATATGCATAACGTAGAAATCTAGCTTTTGAGTATGTCAGTGTGCTAATGTGTTTTGTGAACTATAAAGTATACCCAAACATTAGCAAGTAAAGGCGTAGATCATATTTCTTGTGTGCAAGTGGTATAGCAGATTGATGATACTGTCACTGCAGTGGAGGAGTTTTGCCTTTGTTAATTTTTTTTTTTTTTTTGATACTATAAGCCAATGGAGAAGTAATGCTTATATAAACTATGTTACAGTCATTGTCAAAAGTGAAAAGCTCTTTAGTTAAGCTAAAGTTGTTTAATTCAGTGGTGGGTTTTCCCCTAATTTAACAAGCCATTTGAGATTGGTTGATAGAATGTTCAACCTCTTTATCAGCCAAACTAGGTACCTCTTCTCCTTTTGTCATCATCCTAATTCTGTGCTTTGCTTTCGTGCAACTATTCTATGCTGTAATTTGTAAACAAGACTGCCAAAATAATTTTCCAATTTCATATCTATAAAATTTGGTATGCAAGTTACTTGGTATAAAATACTTGTCATTATAGCTTGCTGCGGCAGTCTTTTGTTATTATAGTAATGTAGATGTAGATGTAGAAGCGTTGCTCGATCATTGTGTCAATTCTTGAGCTTTACTTATCTTTGAATGAGAACATAAACAAGATTTTTCTGGGATTCATGAAACAATGATTTCTACATACATGATGAACTGCTTCTGGGATATGCCAGACGGAGTTCAAGAGAGTCGTGTCGCCCCTGAAGTACCAGACTAGGTGTTTAGCTGCTTTCCCTGATCAACAAGGCTTCTTAGTAAGTTTCCCTATTCTTAAGATTTGTTTTGGCAATTGTTTTGATCCGCTGTAATAACTATTGTACCTAATTCTTATTTAGCCTGCACATCATTTATCATGATACTGCATACATGTAATAGTGATATCAGATTTTAACCCATCTTCTGCTTTATCTTCTTTTTAATGCAATTCTTAGTTGATCTGCACCCATTTTTGTTAGTGCTGCAATGATATAAGATACAACAAAGTAGAGCTGGCAAATTGAACCAGGCTGGTTGGCCTGGGCTGTATTGTCTCCAGGCCAGTGTTTTTCTGGCCTGGCTCAGGCATATTTCCAGGACTTTTTTACTTACAGTTACAGCTATCTGGTTGACCCAAAAAAACTAGGCGGATTGAGCCCGTCGGACCATTTGGTCCAGGTGAATTGGGCCCAAGCCAGCAAATGGGTGGCCTAGCCCTCTCCTATTACCAGGCTGTTTAGGCTGGGCCTGGCCCATCAGATCGGGCTCAAATTGCCAGCTTTAGTTTAAAGCTGCATAAAAGAAATTCCGTCATGAGACTAGACAAAATTTGAGGGTGACAGTTAGATGAAACCAAGAATGCCATGATATTTTTTCATTGTCCAAAAAGAGTAGGACAATAAGATGTAAAGCAAGTTAAGCAACCACCTTATGGTCATTTTGTATCTTGAAAAATGCTTTTTGGTGCTTCCAAGGCATCACATATAGCAGTACCACATCTTACAGACTGTCTAAGATTAAAATCTACAGCATTTTTTGTTCTGTAATTCTGACATCAATTTTATATATTGTGGGCCTTGCGGACTGTATGAATCAACTGGAGTGACTTAAAACAATTGAATGTTGTTTGGTAAAATGTTATTATATTAGCTGTCCTCAGGTTGCGTGAATTGTTTGCATGATCACTATTTATAGAATTAGTTCCATATGCAAGCCAATTTATATATATATATATATATATGTACATATTTTATATACAATTTTTTTCATCTCCCAGGTAGGTTCCATTGAAGGGAGAGTCGGGGTTCACCATCTTGATGATGCACAATCAAGTAAAAACTTTACTTTCAAATGTCACAGAGATGGCAACGACATTTACTCTGTCAACTCACTGAATTTTCACCCTGTAAGATACTTTACTAAAATGTCGATGGATTAGGAATTCTTCCTCCTTCGTCAAGTTCCTGCAGTATAATATATGACTCCGATTATTCTTTGCCCTTCTCTGATAAAAATTCCACTGTTTGCCACATCCCAGATACACCACACATTTGCCACTGCTGGATCTGATGGAGCCTTCAACTTTTGGGATAAAGATAGCAAACAGAGGCTTAAGGTATAAAATATCTCTACTTGATTGTGGGGCTTTATAAATAAAGATCCATCTCACTAACATCCATAATTTTGTCAATTGTGTAGGCTATGCAGAGATCTAGTCAGCCAATACCTTGCAGCACTTTCAACAATGATGGGTCGATATTTGCATACTCGGTATGATTTTCCTTCAGTTGTAGTTTCATGAGTTTCTTAATCACATATTGACAAGCAGAAGAGCACTCAGAAAGTTTTCATTTGTTATTGATGTCCAAAATTGAATGAATCGAGATATGTCCTTTGACTTACTATACAAAAGAGAGCTAATTAGACTTGCTTTTCGTTTTAGATAGCCAAATTTCACCTTTTCATTCCTTCATCTTTTATAACAAACACATCTGATATGTTGTGTCGAAAACCTAAACAGGAGCTATAGATTGATTATTTGCCTGACAATAAGACAAAAGTAAAATTATGGCCATCTTGCTCCTAGGTGCCTTGATGATTTAACATATTTGGGATGGTTCGTTTTGTGTTACTTGAACATGGGAAGTGTTTTGGATCTTGAAAACTGTTTGTAGACTCCTTTGTAATGTCTGTTACTCTGGTTGCCTCCTCCCTCTCCCTCATCTTTCTTTATTTTCTCTTTTATCCCTGTCTCTCTTGTACCATTATGATTCTAGCTAATGCAGGTGTAATTACTTTCCCTCCGACCCATCCCACCCCGATGAAAGAGGAAAAATAGAAAAGAACAAACAGATATGCCCTGGAATTGATCTGTCTACTTTCTGAAATTCAGGTTTGCTATGATTGGAGCAAGGGCGCTGAGAATCACAATCCCTCAACCGCAAAGTCCTACATTTTCCTTCATCAGCCCCAGGTGCCCTTTTTTTTTTTTTTTTTTTTAAATAATTATTTTCTTCTTGAAATCATGCTTCAGTTTGTGATTTCTTTTATTTGACACGATTGGTGCCCGTAAAATGAAACTTGTATCTGTTTCTGGGGAAATTCTTATATGCATGTAAAGGCACTACCTCACACACATCATAATATTTTATATTATTATGATGTGTGTGTGTGAGGTAGTGCCTCTACATGTAGCATAGAATTGCCCTTGTTTCTGTTCCGTATGACAGGAGGCTGATGTGAAAGCCAAACCACGGACTGGAACAACTGGCCGAAAGTGAAGCTTTCTCCCCATTTCAGACAAGAAAACAGAATACAGACACTGTACATGTGCTGTGTGCAATCATTCTTTTATCTGTCCATTGATGGTGATTTTTGCTAGATATAGTTTTCAATGGAGATAATTATGTCCATCAGATTAGTTCTTTTTCTAGGTGGGATTCCATAATGTTGCCCAGTTTTTTGGATTATGACAGCTGTATGAAACGGTGTACTATAATTCTACTATGCGAATCTAATAGGTTCATAGTGACACAGTCCACTGTTTGTTCGTTATTTACCTGACGCGTGGTCGTATTAGTGCATCTATGTCCGCACGGGGGCATCTGATAAAATTGAAACAAAACTTTCAAAAATTGAAAAAGAAATGTTTTACAGTTTTTATAATTATGTCAATTACAAAAATATTTTAAAATACATACGAAATAATATAAACCGAGAAGAGAGAGAGAAACGTTAATTATTCTCTAAACCACCTTTAGTTAATTCAATACAATACAATACACAAATCTTGAATACATTTGCAAAATACAAAGAAATCGGTGCCTCAACAGACTCCCGTTATGGATTTTGATCGCACCTGAAAGTGAGCTATAGAGTATAGACCTCCTTTATCACCAAAATTCTGGCAGACTAACACAACAAATTTAAAAAAAAAAAGGAAAAACAAGGAGAAAAATCATATACAAAGATAAACTATACCAATCAAACAAAGAGGGCCTCCCTGAAAGACGCAAATATATGCACTGAAATGATAATCTCATCTAGGGCCGGACAACTCATCGGCTCTGATATTAGAAATAGAGTCGGCGATTATCCAATCGGTATTAGGGTGATGCACGTGGCTGAACTCTTGACGGAACATTTCTTCCTTCTGCCACTCCTCCCACCTTTCCGCCAACCCATCACCTTCAAGCATCCGCACAACTTCCGACATCTTGGGCCGCTCCATTGGAGACCCCTGTGTGCATAGTAGAGCTACTTGGATCAGCTGCTCCACCTCTTCGTCTATGTAATTACCCTGAAGATCTGCGTCTACTAACGTTTCCAACTTTTTCTCCTTCAGGAGACCCTTTACCTGAATAAGATTAAGTTTTTAGAGTTAGGGACATAGTTGAAATTTTAAATTCACTTAAGGATACTGTTTAAAATGGGGTAAATTAACACAGTGGGGTAATTTTGTGATATTGAGCCACTTACCCAATCCAGTAACATGACATCATCGTCATTGGCAAGCCGAGCAAGATCGAAAGCCCTCTGCCCAGTGATGAGCTCAAGAAGCATGACTCCATAACCAAAAACATCCGTTTTCTCCGAAGATTTACCAGTAGAGAGGTACTCCGGAGCTATATGACCAATTGTTCCACGTACAGCAGTGGTCACATGTGTGTCCTTGTAGTCCATGAGTTTGGCCAACCCAAAGTCCCCAACAACTGCTTCAAAGTCCTCATCCAACAATATATTTGCAGCTTTCACATCCCGATGAATAATTTTAGGGTCGCAATGATCATGCAAATAAGCAAGTCCCCTCGCGGAACCCAATGCTATTCGTTTTCTTATTGGCCAATCAAGTGGAGGTAGTGAGTCAGGTCGTTCTACAATAATGCATCAAATAGCTCGTTAAAACTAATCTACGCCAAAAACAAAGTGAACTCCTCCCATGTGTGATATTACAGAATCAGATACTAGTTGACCAATGAGTTCAACAGAATTTTTTCAAAAAATAATACTCCCTCCGTCCCATAAAAAGAGTCCTGTTTGATGGATGTACAACTTTTTATCTTTGATCAACTCTTAGTCAATGTACAATCATTTGCAAGTGGATGATTGTAATAATTACCCTTACAAATTTGTTAAACTCGTCAATTATCCTATTGACATCAAAGTATTAACATGACTTTGACTTTTCAAACAAGACTCTTTTTATTGGACAAGAAGTAGTTTTGATACAGGACTCCTTTTATGGGACGGAGGGAGTAATAAATAAATAATAATAATAATGAAATAAATAAGGCTAATTCTGTGGACACTTGCCACATGTTAATAACTTAAGGAGACATCTTCAGTAGTATTTGGCAGGCCTATTAGACTCAACACGGATACCACATTGTCAAATTAAGTTTCTCATATTAAATAGCACGGACGGTTTCCAGCGAGGAAATCTAGTTCTCGCCAGTCCAAATGAACTCCATTTTGTGTGGTGCAGAAATTAACTTTTAGAATGACAAGTTCTTCGGATAATAAGGTTTGCAGTTTACCGAGCAGTCAAAATTGATTCCCTAAAAGTAATTGTCCGACCAGTAAGTTAAAGAAAAATGTGGCCTTACCTCTTAAGCATGATGCTACACTTCCATTGGCCATATAAGGATAAACAAGCAGTCTCTCTGTTGGAGTCATGCAAAAGCCCCGCAAACGAAGTAAATTCCGATGAACGGCCATGCTAATCATCTCTACTTCTGTTTGAAACTGCAGTTCTCCACCTTGCGTACGTTCTTCTTTCAGTCTTTTGACTGCCACTAGAGTTCCATCTGCTAACCGGCCTTTGTAGACCTTACCAAATCCCCCTCTGCCAAGAATATTTTTATTGCTAAAATTATCTGATGCAACTTGCAGTTCACGTAAGGAAAATCTTTTGAGCTGGCCAAGGTGAACTTCTGGATCTTCCTCCGCTGTAATTATAATACACGACAAATTGAAATTGAGTATACAGGGTAACTAGACATTAGTAAGGCATTTTTTAATCACTTACCAGGAACATCAAAGAAATGATCCTGTGGCTTCTTTCTTCTGTAATATGCAAGTGCTATTGCAGGAGCAGCAAATAGAAGGGCAGCTCCAGCAGCAACTCCTCCAGCAATAGCTCCAGTAGCACTGTTTCCAACTGCAAGTGTAATTAATTCGTAAGCCTATACTATTCGTTCACATAGCAATTTACCTTCCATGTCATTTCGACAGTGAATGACCCGAAATTCTTAAGGACTACACAGAAATGTGGTTCGAACTACTCCAACATTCTCATAGGAGAAAATGGTATAGTTGATGAGTTTCACTCTAACACTATCAAATCCCAAAAGGATTTTTATCATAATCTTAAGTATTTTGTAATCTTATCCACCATCTTAATGAACTGGTCATTTTGTAGACCAATTAAATGATCAGCACTTTGCCTTTCTTCTACAGTGAAATAGGAGGGAAGTAACAGATGCTGGGGGAAAAGTGCTGACGAACCTCCAGAAGAAGATGGGGCATTTGGAGGAACTGGAGGAGGTGGAGATACAGGGAGCGCTTCCAGACGATTATTGGCAAAACTGAAAGATAGGAGGAAGCTAGTCAGCAACAAAACCAAAATATATTTACCATGATAAATAGCAAAAGTTAGTGCTGTAAACCTGATGGGTGTGAAAAGCTGAAAGGAACCATTGACCGGAATTCTTCCTTGGAGTTGGTTATTTGAAAGATCACTGCACGTGTTAAGAAGAACGTGTATTAATTCACTGAAAGATAAAAAAGACAATAAGGAAAACCAAGTAAGGAATTTCATTGACTTCCTACATACAGGACTTGAAGTGTGAAGACGGTTGTCAGAGACACAGGAATTTCTCCACTCAAAGTGTTGTTGTTGAGCCTCCTATGTAGTTAGAAGGATAAAAACACATTGATAAGTATCAAAGAATGTAAAATTACCGAAAACGAAAAATATGATGTAGTTGAAGCCATCATCACATGTATCACAGCTGTTCATGGATTACAACTTCTTCTCGTTGACTAGAATAAGTTCAAATGCATATTTTTTATTTTCAGGATTTTCGAGTTATCAATAAAAGAGCCATCACTAATCTGCACTGCAGGGAATAGTTATCATTGTAGTTCTCCTATTAATTTAATTTAACTCCCTTACCTGCCCAATTGCTTTATTGCCTAAATCATAATGCTCCATAATGCAAGCCTGTCTTGGTAAATGTTGATGGTAGAATCTATCTAACACTACTAACAGTGAAGTATAATCAGAAATCTTGCACAACACCTTTAACAATTACAATATTTATGTCCTCAACAATGTGTAGAGATGCAGTTCAAAACAATCAAAAACTGAAAAAGTCTGGGGAAGAAAACGAAATGCATAAATATAAAATTATAAAGCTCAACAAAGAAAAAAATCATACAAGAAACGCAGTCTCTGAAGCTTGCCCAATGTGTCGGGAATCGGACCACTTAGGCTATTCAGATAAAGATCCAAGCTCACCAAGTTTGTTAAATTCCCAAGCTCACTTGGAACTCTTCCACTTATATTGTTACTGTATAGTTCCCTGTCAGGAGAGACAAAGAGAGATTTTTTAATCTCATTTTAGTTTAGGGGTTGGAACAGGTCACAGGTGGGGTGGGGGGATTTAAGATGATAATATTTAATTAAATAAAGTATCGTAAAGAAACAACAGTTTGCAAATAAGGTAAAGAAAATACTCTGTACAACCCCTCAACAAGAAAAAGATGCATACACAGTTATTACATATGACATATTGTACAGAATTAATGATGCAACTAAACCTTCAAGAAAACCAGTCACATAAGTTTGACTGCTTGGATCTAATGAAATCATTCATATGTGTAGTGTCAAATTCTTATTTAAACAACATCATAATCATCTTCACTTTACTCTAAGCTACAGTTGCGCAATAGGATATTACCTTCTGGGAGGATCTCATTTGTCTACCAAATGGTGTCACATTAGAAACTATAATACTTCTTTAGTCAGTTATCTCATACTGACTGCCTCAAGTACTGGAAATTCTAGTAGATTTATACTTCAATGGAAAAATAAAAAATGAGAAAATATTTTTACGAACAGAGGTCCTACATGGTTGTATAAGGCAAGTATTAAGACCCCTCCTACCCCCCTCTCTCTGTCTCTAACAACCATTATATATCTCAGTTCTTTCCCAGACCACCAAGTAGAATTGCTCACTGGCTCAATCATCAAAGCACGTGCCAAACTCAGCACATATATCCATGTATGTCTACAGATCCAGCAGTGACAGCACTTTTGGTTCAGCGTGTTGAGAAGTTCAACCTTCCATAAGCACAAAAAAGGACATGAAATGATACTAGAACAACTAGTCCACCATGACAAAGTCCTGATCTTTCAAAACGGGAACGATTTGCGGACCACATCAGTCACAGTATTTTCCAAAGCAAGGTTGGATGCAGCTATGCTATAGAACCAATTTCCCCATGTTGACAGTCCCTACATAACTTCCACTATTCTTTTCCACGGGAATTTACCTCCAGGAACCCAGATTATGAACCTAGCAGGCAATGTGTCGAGCCATAAAACTTCCACCCAAAAGATGCTGAAGTCCAATATCCAATAAGCAGCTACAAAGACGTATTTTGGGTTGCCATTGTTGTTACCTATACTCTTTCTTACATTAAAGCATAATGGCCAGCTGTTTGGTTAAGTTAGAACTGCTAAAATCTCTACCACATAAATTCAATAAATGCCACCGTAATCCACAATGAGAAATTTATGCATGGCTTTCTTCTGAACATGACAAGAAAACCTAAATTTCACAGAACAAATATCAGAACTTCTTTATCTTGAAAATTTAAGTTAACATTGACAAGGAAATTGTGAATTACTTGTGACAACTGGAGAGAGCAATGAAAAAGAATAATATATATATTACAAAGTATAGTTCAATGTGAAAATTTATGACTTACAAGTATTGTAAATTTGTGAGCTGACCAAGCTGCGGAGCCAGCTGGCCCGACAAATTTGCATTGCCAAGATCGCTGAGCATAGACAAGCATAAAGACGTTCCATAACTTGATCGTCATAATAACTGTAGCTTAATCCGAAAGAAACATATAAATATATGTAGGGCTTACACTCGTGTAACACTATTGTCACTATTGCATGTCACGTGAAACCAAGTGCAAGGATTGACAAGGGTTGGATCCCAACTCTGCAGAACATTGTTAGGATCGGCCAAATTGTTCTTCAGAGCATTCAAGGCATCACCTGCCTCAGCATAAATATACTAACAGCTTTCAGAAATTGGATTTTCAAAGATTCCTTTAAACTACTCATAGCTATCACAGCACTATTAATCACAAAGGCAACAATATATATGGATGGTTGAACTTCCCTGTGCAATATTAATAACACACCACACACACACACATATATATATATAATCAACTTTTACCTAACTTGAGAAAAAAGTACCATTTTCAACCTCATTTAATATATGTTTTATCTGTAATCAACAATTCTAGACACTGATTTACAATCTGCAAAATTCGAAGGTGAACATTTAAAACAAATTTCAATCAGTTGAAGTCAACGTAGTGCATCCTTGCATCAAATTCCCAAAACTAAGTGAAATCAAATCAGAGAAAAACAGCTGAAACAAAATAAAATGGTGAATAACAATTATAAGGACAACGAACAAACCTTCAGCGTTAGCAGAAACTCGCGTAAACTTCGTCAACGCGAGAATAAAGCAGCAGAAGATCGTGGCAATTGACCGATCCATGAAATGCTTTGACCCCCTGGCTAAATTCACCTCCTATTCACCTAATTTTTTCATGAATTCCCTTACTAAATTCCCGCACTTCCCCAATTATCACTACATAGTCAAAGCTAATTAACTCGAAAACAATCAAGTAAAAGAAATAAAACAAAATAAAAGGTAAATTATTCAGAAAGGCACAAACTAGCGAGAAGTAAGAACTGGAATCAGAAGTCAAAAGGAAGAATAAGAAGGCAGCTGAAGAAACAAAAAAAAAAAAAAAAACAGCAGTTAGGTTGAATCAACGAGTTGAGTTTTGGAGAATGCAAGCAGCTGGAAAAGGAGAAAATGGTGGAGGATTTTTTAATTATTAAATTTTATGTTTTTCTGGTCCTTCAGTGGCATCTGATGTATTTATTAGAGGAATAAAATATTTGGGGATATAGTGCTCAACGGTCCGTGAAAGAGAAGGGGAGCTCAAACTCGGAGGGTGGGGGTGGGGTGGTTGATCAGAAAAAAATATATATATATAGAAAAAGAGGAATCCATTGATGCTTAGTCAAACACTCAAAGCTTCCCTCTCAACGCCACTTGCATTACTCTAACTGAAATTTAGATTTTTGTTTCCCTTTTTTATGGGGAAAATAGATAAAAGAAGGCCAAACTAGGGCAGTGGTTGCGAAAGATTAAAAAAAGTAATTTTAGACTTTTAGCTTAAAAAAAGTAATTTTAAGTGTTTGAGAAATCTGCTTTTGGCTTTAAAAAAATTACTTTAAAGCAAAAATCTAAAAGCAGTTATACACCTACTTTTTGAGGAAAAAAGTGCTTTTGGAGGTAAAATTATTGAATTAAGTATTTTTTCAGCAAACACTCCTACTTTTAGATTTTGGCAAAATCACTTATTTTTCAAACACTACCCACTTTTACAACA
>JAUEKW010000008.1:1352793-1371657 GCA_032274785.1 Ajuga reptans
TAAGGGCATCAAAGTAACTTACTTGGATAACTAACTTTGACTTTTCAAACATAACTCTTTTTATGGGACAAGAAGTAAGTCTGATACATGACTCTTTTTATGGGACGGAGGGAGTAATATGTTTCACAAAAGTCATCTATAAATTGTCAATTAATCACTAATTTAACATGACAAAATAAAAGACGTAAATGAATATATATTAGGATTTTCAAACACAGTTGCCATAATTTCTTTTATTTTTGGATATTTAATTCGTGTAGTCAGCTTCTGTGATCTATTCAAAATTTCAATATTGACTACTATTTGGTATCTTATTCTTTGAATTATTTATTTTGTCACTATATGAGCTCCCGTACAACAATGTTTGCACGTGCATACTTCATTAATTAAATGATAAAAAAAGAAAGAGACAAAAACTTAACGAAACATAATGGTCGATAGTAATAGAGTTGCAAGGAATTATAAGCAAACATATTAATGGTGAAAATGAAAAAAAAAAATCATAAAAGAGGAACATTATAATAGTGGTGTTGCTTTACTTGAGATTATTTTAACTATTGCTCCAAGGATACTGTTTTAGAAGGTTAAGCATTTATTAATTTTGAAATAAAATTGATTAAAATATAGGTCGAATTCATTTAGGTTGCGTTTGTAGGGATGTTAACACATTTAGTGGACTTTAGGGTACTGGTCCTTACAGCTATTTTATGGATATATATAAGAGTTTTCTTTTAAGTCCAACATGACTTAAGAGAGTTTTGCCTATCCCAAAAGTAATTATCCAAGTCGCGGGTTAGCTAGACACAACCCCACCAACCAACTCTAACTCACAACCAAAACGGAACGATCCGTATTAACCCGCTCCCAAATGGGTCACCAGAATCGCAACCTAACCCGCTCTGTTTTGCCTGGGGAGGTGGCTCAGCAGACCCAACCCGATTTGACAGCTCTAAACGAAAGTTTTTTACTCTACCAAACTTCTAGCTATCCCTATACCCTTCTCTAATGCAAGTATATACCCTCAGCCTACTGGCTCTCGTTAAGAGCTCTAGCAGAGGTGGTTCTACAATTTCTTTGCCATCGTTTATGGGACCAACTTACATGCCACAGGAGCTTGCTTCCCTAATAACCACGATGAAGATTTTACTTGATTTCTGCAAGACATGTTTAGTAGAAAGAAAGAAGCTGTTTTACTTTCTACCGGACAATCTACAAGCGCCGTATTTGTATTTCTCTCCCTCTCAAAAATAAATTAATTGGAAAAAGAATAGGGAATGAATCAAAGTAGGTATAATCGTATAGATCCCCTTCAGCCGATGATTAAACCATAGGTAGCCAGAACTATGATAATATAGAGCCGAATCTTGTTAACTATGGCAGCTTAAAGTATATAAATATATCAGGTTTACATAAAAATAACTCCAGATAAGCCACCATCATTGGCACGTATTAGTACTCTCACGATAGATGGATCAGAATAGATTAAGTACGCAAATCAAAGCTTACATGGAAGATAATGGTTTTATCCTCTCCAACAACTTCTCTGCTTCAATAAACCCAATGAATGGCCCTAAGGACATGTATTTTACACCTTTCCACCTGTTTCAATATTTTACCACAAGGATAACACGTCATTAAGGAAAAATGTAATTTAAGAGAGAACACATAACTTGGGACATGTAATTACACATGCCAAAAGGTCTCACCTAGGAATATATGGAAGTGCAAAACAATGAAGATGAAGGTGGTTGACACTATTAAATGGAGGCTGGTGGAAGCCAAATCTGATCAGAAGAAAATTATGAACTGCATGTCATTTCATAGCAATCTTATATTGTAAATATGTTCATGCAAAACGTGGAAGATTAAATAACAGTTTCCAATTGATTGTTAAGATACAGGAACTATGACTTATAAGAACAATAATAGCACTCAGGCAATAGAAAGCTTTGCTCCCCATGCCCTGCTACATCACTAGTTAAGCACTGGGGTTTCTTCAATGTCAGTCAATTTGGAGAGCCGTTTTCTAGGTACAAAGTGGAACGTTCCGTCTCACATCAGACAAAAACAACTTCATTCGGCAGCGGAGCCATGATCAATTTAGGGGAGCTCTAAACTTGGATGGTAGAGAGAATAAGGCAGAGGACAAATAAAATATCTAGAAACATAAAATACAAAGTAATCGAGCATAATTTCCTAATCAACGGTGGTTTGGAAAATGAATTAGACACTTTGTCAATAATTATCCTCCTCCTAAAAGTCCTAGGTGGTGAAATGGAATCAATTAATCAATAATGCGATGATTCTTCAGATCAAAGAGGGACTAATTGGGTAGAAAGAGGTGACAGAAATATACTCTGTCATAGATTTTAGCAGGTTGAGTTGCTTGAGTTTCAAAAACTATCTTGCTCAACCTATGCAACTTTTCTGCTTTATGCTATGAACATTTTACTTTCTTTCAGTTTCATCAGAAAAATCCAGGACACAAACATACCATACACCTTTCCCAGTCGAAGTCAACATAGAAGAATAATTGAAAAAAAATGTTTTCAGTAAAGAATCTTCAAGATACAATTCTGTGCAGTAGAAAAGCATACCTATAATGCTTGGCATGAGGTGCATCTCTTCGTACTAGACTTTGACCAACATTTAACATGTGACTAACTACAAAGAGAAGGATGTGAGATTAAATTTATGATACAAGAGTTCCAAAGAAATAGCAGAGTTCCAAGAAAGAAGCACCAAAATAATCTTGTCACCTAATGAGAAGTCCTCAGATCTCCTTTGAAGGTCATTGACTGTTGGTATGTGCTGAATTGGAATCACCAAGTAATGCCTAATTTACAATTAATGCAGAATGCATAGCAGAACTTCTGGATGTTAGATGACATTAGATTTGAACTGAAGCCAACAGTGTTTATGTTCAGCTTTGACACAAAAATCATTCAGATTCTGAACATCACCAGCATGGTGATGCCACTCAACACTGAGGCAATTAATCAAGCATGTTCTACTCAAAACTGGCAAAAACAAATAAGAAACGAGTAATTGAAATGAAACTCAACACTGAGGCAATTAATCAAGCATGTTCTACTCAAAACTGGCAAAAACAAATAAGAAACGAGTAATTGAAATGAAAAGCACCAAGGGTACAGAATCGTGAAAACCTCAAGGCGGATGGATTGATATCTTGGAAAGCAACGATCTTATCATCCTGCGTCAATCAGCAGAAAAAAAGTATTGAATTACAGTGAATAAATAGATGCATCAATTGGAGTACGACAGAAGGAAAAAAAAAAACCTGGTGAAGGAGGGTAGTGGAGGTTGAAGAGCGGGCAATTTGGCAGAAGATGCAGGACGATGACAGAGCTGCCTCCATCGCCAGCGCCACTCTCGTGGAATTTGCCTTGGATCATTCATTCATTTCTCCGAAAAGCAATTACCCCCAAACTCTCTCTCTCTCTCTCTCTCGACTTAATTTGGGCTCGGTGGTCTAATATTACATCCTGCAAATTGTGCTTAATGGGCTCTGTTGGGCCTTCATTTTTAATTACAACATGCTCAGCAATATTCTTTTGGACATATGGTTTGTTGGGCCGTAGTGAGGCTTTTAATTTGAATTCCTTTAGAGTATTTGTATTTTGACGAGCACCTTTTTTTGCAAATTTTATTAAAGGATAGATTCTAAATACAGTCACTAGGATTTTA
Organism: Ajuga reptans; assembly: GCA_032274785.1. Classification (NCBI taxonomy): domain Eukaryota; kingdom Viridiplantae; phylum Streptophyta; class Magnoliopsida; order Lamiales; family Lamiaceae; genus Ajuga; species Ajuga reptans. The sequence goes on from JAUEKW010000008.1 coordinate 1,356,502, forward strand.
TCTACGGCCACCTCACATATAATTTTTTTATTTTATCATTTAAATCCCACAACCTATTTTTCTTCATTGCTTTGCCGTTCTTTTTCATTTCGAAGTAGGGCGCCAAAATATCATGGACGTCAAAGTAGGACCAGCCATGAAAATAGTCATTAAGGGTAATTATTTAAGTTCTCCCCCAATTTATATGTGGAATTATTTTATTAAATTGATTTCATACAAGTTATAATCGAAAAGAATTAAAAAATTATAAATAAATAAAAAGAATTACCGGACAATAAAAAAAAAAAGTATGCGCATGTAAAGTCGCTTTTCGCTCGGATTATCATTAAAATCAAGAAATTGGTTTTACTCCGGTTTATCCTTAATCCAAGAAAGCTTTTTGTTTACTAGTTGACTGATCAATCTGCGGAACAATATATATCACATCACAAAAGTAAAAGCACCCAAAAGTATCTGATTTATTGCCATGCAGTCTGTATAAAGGCGGGAAAAAATACCATGGAATTATCATTATGTGTAGGAGGTTGAATTAGAGAACTGTGTTTGATTGGGACTGAAGTCTGCTGTAGCACTATTGACTGAAGTAAAGTAGCTGGGAAAAATAGTTGAGGAAGTAAAAAATGTGTGTTTAGTCCCCAATCAAACACATGTTGGAATTTGAAGATGTCTCAAACCAGCTGTGCAGAAACCCATCCAAACACAATCTTCTGTAGAAAACTAAAAATTATTAAATCATCTTCATTTATTTATGTCTGGCCCCAGGACAAGAAAATAGATATGATAAGGGTTTTGATAACCATTTGGCACGTACAGTCGTGCAGGTGAAATAGTAGAGCAAATATATCAACAAAATACTAGATTAATCAAACACAGATTTACCAGACATTTCAATTCAAATGGGGGGCCTTTCTACTAGACATGCCAATAAAAAGAAAATACAGTAATATTATTAACTACAACAATAATAATAATACTCTATATATGACTTAAGACCATTAATTTAGTAAGAAATTTCTCTTTCTAAAACACTACCAAATAGCCCAAGCTTCAACAATTCCAGCAGTGATATTCCTGCTGTTCAGAAAAATACAAATGAATCATGCAACTAAAACAGATCAATGCTTTGCTACACAACCCTTTCAGCAAACCCTGAGGATAGAATTACCTATAAAAGAAAAGCATAAAATTGGAAAAGCAGAGGAGAGGCGTACTTAACTAATTCTTTCTTTTCTTTCCATATCTGATCGAAAAAAGTACCATAAACCGTTCGTTTGAAGGATGGCTGACACGAAAAGAAAAGAAAAGAAAAGAAAAGAAAATCAAAACTGTCAAGACCCAGACTATGCACTGGTGCAACGTCTTAAAGAGGAGCTTGATAAAAATATATTCCTACTCTCTTTTTTTTTAACTCAAACTTTTGACCTAAATAATAGTTTAGAACCCACAGAGGGAAGTGATCATCAATCATCAGGATAGACCATAGAGTTATTCCTATTCGAATCGACCTATGAAACACGATCAGAAAACACCTCTTCATCAAAATAAGGAACTACTCAGCAAAAAGCACATTCAGCAAATCAAGATTCGAGCTTAGCATCAGGTGAACTCAATCCAGAAGAAATACCACCAACACCGCCACCAAGCTGTGAGTCTAAGGGCATCAAGAATTTTAGCTGTACACGCTGCAATATTCCAAGGGTTGGTTTTGTATTGATGTACTGCAACAGACAATGAACACTCAGGGAAATGGCGAAGAAAAGAAAAAAGTGAAGAAGAGAGACTAAACTCAATAATACCTTAGTTATATCCCTGTAGAAAGCATTGATTTCTTCTTCAGTAAGACCACCCTCTTCACCATTTTCCTCCCAGCCCAAAGAGCGAAGGAATGCAGCCTCTTCCTCCTCAGGAATAATAGGGTCAGGGCTAGGATGTTTCTCACCATTGCTTGTATCATACTTCTGTGCACCTCCATTGCAGGTCGAGTCAGCTTTCTCCTCCAACAAATGGTCTACATCCAATGGAGCTTCCACAGGATGAATCTTAGCAGGCATAACTTCCATTTCAGCTCCCTTATCTGAAAAAGATGGTGGTACAGCAGTCCCAGTGTCTGCGCCAGATTGGGAATTTTCCTTAGCTGAATCAGAAGATACGGGGTTTGCCATGGATTTCTTTCTTACTAGGTTGAAAAAATCATTTCGACTTTGGGCTTGAGAGGTAGGTCGCTTCTCCAGCACAGTCACTGCAGGCTTACGGTCTGGACCCGCACTGTTAAGGGGTGCTTTGGTTGCCACAGGCACAGTTACAGATAGGGAAGCAGCACGGGAACTACCACTTGTTGGGCTCAAGTTATCCTTCACAATAGGGGTGACACCATTCTTTTCTCGGACGGGCTTCAGCACATGGAGCTTTCCCACATTAGATGCCTTTGGAGCATCACCCTTCACAGGCCCACCACGAGGAGAGTGATTGACAGGTAGTGAAGAATGCTGCTGCTGGCCCACTTTGATTTTCTGTTTATCTGAAGAACCCAACACCTAAGCAGCATCCAAATATAAATGAATAGCATGTAAGCAGCTTGATTTGCAACTGGTGTCAAACCAGTAGAAAATCACAAATAAACAGGGAATACTCAATCTATTCAGCTTACATAACCACATAACTGCACATTATGTGGAAAAGAAAATTGGGATAAGCTTCCTGTTCACACACAATCAACTTCATACAACAGAGTCTCACCAAATGCAGAAAGAGCAAATTACAAAAGAATCCCTCACATTTGACTTATAATAACCATTACTGGGTTTTGAAATTACAAAAATCAAAATCAAAATCAACAGACAAACAAACCATGAGGTACTACTTGAGGTTTTAATTTTTCTTACAAGTACCCCCTCAAGAAGTAGAAGGCCTAGGGTTTGTATTTTTCTTACAAGTAACCCCTCAAGAAGTAGAGACAAGGTTTGTATGTTTCTTACAAGTAACCCCTCAAGAAGTAGAAGCAAGGCTTGTATTTTACTTACAAGTGCGAGAAGTAGAAGTAAGGCTGGTAAAGGCAAATCAGCAAATATCAATTGGGTATTTGTAATTTACAAACCATAGTGGGTGTTTCTTTGACGAATAAGTCAAACCTCAGGGGTAGTTCTTATATATCCCAAACAGAAAATTAAACCTGGCCTTCCCAGAAAACATTTCTAGGGGCTTACCAGGGACAAGACCATCAGCTTACAATTTTTTTATAACGAGAAACAGAATTTTATTGCAATAGAGAAATGTGTCAGGGATGTTGGGTCCCTCGCACTCGGTACATCTATAAATTACATTCCGTGAATCGTTCGTGACTATATAGCATAGCTCCAGCTTCTTACTAAATTACATACAAAGTATTCCTTAAAAAATCTATGACTCGACGACCATAGGGCCACTCTATATTTGATCCTACCCCATACATCTTCTAAAGGCTCATCACTATTCTCAAAAATTATCTTGTTCCGCTCTTAATATATATTAATACTGTCTACTCACCATTATTCAATGAAAAGCAAAAATATCATCAGATCTTCCATATCTCTACAATTTTGCATTCCAACACTGAATAGCATAAGGCATGGCTTTCTATCTGGTAAACATCAACAATCCCGTAAGAGAATCATTTCTTCTAGTTAAAATAAGATAACCGAGAAGAAGTGATTGTAATTCATCAACTATAGGATGACTCCAAGTATAAGATATTGCCAACGGGGGTCAAACTTAATTCGTACAACTGACCAACTACATAGCAATTGCATTAATACTATGGCACCAATTGAATAACAGAGCGTAAGAGCCATAAAACGTGTTCAGTGTGAACCAAAAAGAGTTCATCAGGAAATCAAAAAATAAAATTTTCTAAGAAACTTGCAGAAGGGAGCACGAAGCTATCAACAAAAATTTCCTCTCCCCATCAGTGGATTAGGAACAGTAGAAGACATAGAAGTCATGTATAGGCATGGGAAAACCTCTGATAAGACTGCATAAAAGTTTTCCAAAAGAATAAACAAAAACTTATAGGCAATACTTCAAGCACGAGTGACTGCAATATGGTAAACTTGTTTGATAAACAGAAGAGCAAATGAACCTAGGAAGGTGCAGCTTGAAAACAGTAAAGAGGCCAAGTTGAAAGTGTTGTGGGGGTGAAAATCAACTTAGATGATTGCACATAGTCAAGAACTCTTTCTTGACATATATGTAATTGTATCTCCTGACATTCATCCATTATAGAAACAGTCATGTTTGCTAAGACATGAACAAGGGAAGATGATGATAACAAATGGGAATACTTAGGTGATAAGAATAAGTAACGGTAACAGACGAATGTGCATCAACAACTGTTCAAAGACATTACTGCCAACAAAAAGGCGAGAAAAAGATGAGGACCTTTAACTTTAGAAACAAATGATTCTACAATTTTATCATTAAGAACAGTTCCCCAGTCTAATACGTTCAGGGTAGTTTATATTATCTTTTAACCTTAAGGAATTAAAATTATGCTATAACCTAAAACACTTACAAAAAGATTCAAAAAAGTTATTTCATACCCTAAATCCATATTGAGTAATATCACCATGCCACGTGCATAAGGGTGCCACTTGTTTTTTCTAGATGCTTTATCGCGAGCCATATATTATGCTACATCTCACAATCATTCTTCTAGTCCTACACGTTACAATTACAGAGTACCATCTTCATACCCACTTCCATTTCTTTTATTTCCTTTTTTTTTTAAACTGGATTAGGCAAAGATGAATTATCTCATGATCCTCCTCAAGCTGTTTGGCCTCATATGTTCGAGGGTATCTACCTGAAAGTCTTCAGTAAGTACTTCTAGAGAACAGCTAAAGCTACCAAATAGAACTTTAGGAGATTATAAGCTATTTAATAAAAAAGTTAAGAAGACCCAGATCATTTTATAATAAGATCAGAATTGATCTTGAGGACTCCTTTGAACTCAGCCATTCTAATTAGTAATGTTTCATTACTCTCCTCTCAAAGCTCCATTATCTTATTTTATCAATCAATTTAAGAACTTGTTTATAAAACAAGATCTAAGATTTATCTTATAATACTAGCAAGAAATCTGCTAAAAGAAAATACTAGTCGGATCAGTTATATACTTTCATCGGTGAGCTATACAGGGCCATGCCATATTATAAAATAACATGAAGGCAAACCTAAGGCAATGAAATATTGTAAAAACTATTAGGCATACATGTTCATAAATTGCCTACATTAAGTCGTATCCATGTAAAGATACTAAAAATGGCTAAATCGTTTGAATTCTGGTCTTATCCACTTCTGTGGTTTGATTGGCCAGTTTTCAATGGTATTCAGTGAAAACTGATTCTCGACACATTTATTAATAGATTAAATTTCTTCTACTTCATGCAACCTAAAGGTATTTCATAGAAGACGAAAATGTTCAGTCCGTAAAACGATGCATCATGCATGAGCTTCCTAGGTTTCAAGATATGCTACACCAAAAGATATACAGCTAAATGACAGCATTCACACTTTCAATGATGTCGCAACCACCATGATTGTGAGACCAAAGAACAAATAATGACATTAGCATCATCAAACTAGAACCTCTCAGAACATATCAAGGTTGGACTCAGATTACTACCAAATCTATCTGACAAGAATCAAGGAACAGCTATTAGGGTTTTCAGTCTCGAACTGATTGAATTCTTGAAACAGTATTAATGTACCACAACGATAAAAAGTTGGCCAGAAACTGACAGCCAGAGGGAGTCATATATCCTAGTTCATCCACTAATCACATAAAACATTGTGTCTTCAAAACTTTAATGACATATAAAGGTGCTGAAGCGTATCACAAAATATAATTCGAGTATCATAAGTAGTAAAGCAATGGCAATCGCACTCACCAAAGTTTTTGGCATGGATGGTGTCATAGGAATTAATTGCCTAGATTGTTTAATCGCCAATTCTTCAAGTCTCTGTGTTCCAACAGATAACTGCAACATGAACAATGTGTATAAGCACAATCATTAATGCATCTCACATAATAAAGCATGATACGACCTACCTGTGGAGGTGTCTGACCACGAATAGGACCATGAGCCACAGCTTCTGCCATATTGAGACTGGTGGTTGAGCCCATAGACACAGACGTGGAACTTGATGGAGCAGATTGTGGCACAGATGTTGAGACAGTTCCGTTGCTCCCAACTAACACAGGAACCTCTGCCAAAGCCGATGTCCATTTTTCACCAGCTACAGAAGCTGCAGTACCGACAGGTAAGCTCTGAATAGCAGTACTCAGACCAGGAGATGGTACTCTTCCAACTTCAGAGGTCACCACTCTTTCCTCTGCTCCCAGTGATGGAAAATCTCTCTCAAAAGTAGCTTTGTTCACCCCAGCAACAGGATTGCCCTTGGTAACCACACCATTGGTATTCTTTCCACTAGCACTACCTGACTCAGTTGCTATCTTTTTAGGCCATGAATCCCCACGTTTCCCAGAGATCATGGACTGAGAACGCCTTAAACCATCCCTATCAAATTGACTTACTGAGGTGTCTCCCAATGGGTCTGAATAGTTCCGGTGCCTGCGGTCCCCCAAAATTGAATTCTCTTGGGCCCGAGAATGATATGCATCCTTCTCCCAGTCCCTGTCCCGTTGGTTCCTACTACCAAAACTACTGTAAGGTCTATAACTACCAGAACTGTTACTACTAGAACTCCGTCGGAAATATGAAGAGGTCGTTCTTTCGGAACTAGAAGATCGTCCAAAATCATGACCGTTACTATTCACAGACTTATTCCTAGCAACCCTTGATGCAGGGTGATCATCTAAAACCACAAAAAGAGAGATAAAGAGAGAATCAGAAGTAGTTATAGACAAATGAATGTATTTTCATATATAAGATACTTGCTTAAAAGATAAAATACTACCTGAATGCGATATGGAGCTTCCAGCAGTCGAACTTCCAGGATTTTTCAACCATTCCGGTACAAATGTGGGCTCACTTCTTTCCATAACTATTGCTAAACATTATCATCAACAAAATGCTAGTGGAAGGAAATTCAACTTTCTTCTTAAAATCAATGGCCCCAATGCACTGTCACGTGCCAATGTCCCATTATCACCTTGTCTGCTATGGACGAAACTAAATGTCCCTTATAAGAAAAAAGTTAGACCGACTTATGCACCGAATCTGTTTCCTTATACGAAAGACAAGCTTTCTCACATGAACATCCTAATTTCTCTGTTCTCCAGAACAATTATCCTGAACGCCAGGGAAATTTCCAAAAACCACCGAGTTCAGGCCTCAGTTAACCACATAGACGAATCAAATAATCTGGATCTTCCTATATAGATAGGAAGGGTTTAAATGTCTCCCTCTCTGTACAATTAAAGTATAATCCGGCAAGTCAATTAAGAGCACCCCCCCTCAAGGTATTCCCAAACACAAATTTCAGTAACAAGTTCACTGTTCCGTACAAGGATTAGCTAAAGCTTCTCAAGGCCTCAATGCTCAGAATAAAATCCTCATATAGACATAACAAGCAAATCAATGTTACCCTACTCCCAGGAAACAGAGCAATCCTTCAAATAGAATCCACACGCAAACTCAGAATAAAATCAAACCCTGGACCCCGAAATCCACCCAATCATAAAACCAAAATCCTAGGGTTTGAGCAGTTCAGCAGCACAAAAAGGAATTACCAAAACAATCAGCAACAGCCTATACGTATCAATGACTAAAAACAACAGACTGAACCCAAATTTCCAGATTGAGATTAACGAACACAAATACCCTCAACAATCCTGTGTGTGAGGGCAAAAACCCTAGTCCTTGACACTCGCCGCCTCGAGTGGTGCTGTTTGTTTCACACTGAATAATATATGCGCGCCGGTCGAATTCTCTAGATAGATACACCAAGTGTAACGAGTTCTCCACAATTTCCTGCGTGTACTGTGCTGCGATAGAGGAGATTATATCTGCGTGTTCGAGAGAGCAAGGGAGGGGCGATTAGAGATAGAGAATTTGTATGTATATGCGCCTGTATTTTTAGGAAGTTTTTGTATGTGTGTGTGCGTGAATGTGGTGTGGTGTGAAAGAAAGTCTGTTTTATAGCCCTATTTGCTTCTGGTTTTGTTTGGAATCCCTTTTCCCCATATTGGATGACTACTTTATTTCTATACTAATTGCCCTCTATCTATATAGCCTAGCTAATTTGTATCTATACCCAACCTATATTTTTCAATTTCAATTATTTAATAATTATTTTAATTAAAGTTGTGGGCGTTTTTCTAATTTCTTGCCTCTTGAAAATTCTCAACACACGCCAACCATGAATAATGACTTCAATGTAGAGGCTATAATGTACTCTTTTATCAATAAATAAATGAGAAATTATTTTTCCTTTGAAACCCTAAATAAGCAAATTATACTCAAAATAATATATAATTCTTCTAACCCTAATATAATTATGCTATGAGATGATAGTGACCAAAGTTATGGGATAATAACAATAATGAGAGAAAAATGAGGAATTAAGTGGAAGAAAGATTATATAGGGGTGTATTTATCCATTCCTAAGGTTATATTTAGCACGTAGGATAATTTCGGTTGATTATATGTTTGTATATTTGCTAAAATTTGGCATGACAAATGTAAAAGGGTGAAATTGTATGTGAGAAGAGTTAGAAATAAGAATCCTCCTACATTTATAGGCGACTTATCTCAAGAATATGTAACTTAAATATGAAATTTAATTTTGGAGATGTATTGAGTATTGACCCTTCCAAGAATCTGCAGATTTGCACAGATTATGTGAAAAGCGTGTGAGCATTATATTTCTTGACAAAAACTTGTGTGAGACCGTCACACGGTGTTACAATCGTGTGACGGGAAAAAGTATCACTCTTTTGTAGTAAAAGTATCACTTTTTGTACCGAAAGTATTACTTTTTCCTGTAAAAGTGTATTTCGTCACACTTCGTCAACCGTGTGACCGCCGCAGGCAAGACTCACTCATATTTCTTTGGAAGGTAATTTTTTTTTTTTTTTGGAGAAAGAGGTTAGTTGGTCAAGAAATTTGGGATTCTTTATGGGAAAAAAAAATCTAAAATATTCCATATTCTATTAAAATATTGGATTTGTACTTAAAGAAATTTGGCCAAAACTCTATAACTTCCCCTGCTAATTTCCGACCTCCACGTCCACTCAAACAGGGCATTAGATATTTGGCGCTTTCTTTTCTAGTAATTTTGAGGAGTTGTCATGAAATACCAAACTTTCGGTAGGTTTTAAAGGGGCAAAATGCATTAACAGGTGCTTATTGTTTAAGTAGGTTTGTGTCTCTGTGTCTGTGTGTTTTTGTTGGTTCAGTCACTTCTATATTTCATTTTATCTAATTCTTATTGAATATTTTGGAGTCATAATATTTCGTCAAATAAATTACATGTTAGGAACCTTTATTTTTAACCATCCTTGATATTACTCAAATTATTAGACAAATCTCGCGATTTGTGAGAATTACAATTATAACCCTATCAAAATGTCCACTTACATGTGTTCACTGATTGGTAAACTAAAATCTTATAAAAGAAAGTCAATTTCCTTCCTCTAAAATCTAGGTACTAAATAACATTTGCTCATGTGGGTAGATGAGAATTTATATTGATATTTAAATTTCACGAATAAATTTTAATGTAATTAACTAAGCCAAATTAAGAAATAAAAAAGTCGTAAAACGAGAATTTATAATGATTAAAAATGTTGTATCTTTATTAAATTAACAAAAAAAAAGTTAAAAAAAAATTAGGCTCCATAGAACAGGACTCTCTCTGAGACAGAGCAAGTAATTTATGATCTCACCACTTTACAAATAAATGGTTGGATCACCCAATTAAAAAAAACACATAAAACCAAACAAATACAAAAACAAGAAAAAGAAATAACATGATGACTAAATAAACTTTATAGCCATTCCGACATCTAGAACAAAATTTAGTTTTTGTTGTCTACAATTGATATTGATATATATAATACAAGTGAAACAATGGATGTCCCATGGGTCAAGAGAGCTTGATAATGCAATGAAACATTACCCCCTTCCTTTTGATCTTTTTTCTATTTTTGCTGTAATCTTTACTAAATCAATATTACTAAGATATCTTTATGACCATAAAATAACTAGAGGGGGGGATGGGGGAGGAACAAAAAACATGCACAGCACCAAGAAACTGAAAAGCGTTAAAACAGAGCAATAGAGACAAATTTTGAAGGAGGATATATACTAACATCGTGCGGCAAAACGGTGTCTGCCAAACAGTGAACAGCACATTCTTCAATAGACAAGAAGGTTTAAATGTCCGCAGCAGATAGACAATTTGTTACTCACCAAACAGGTTAAGTAATTACGTAAGTTGTCAAACCTTTTGTGTTGGATTGGTTTGTCATCAGTTGTTAGAATATGCAGGCGATGGACGATATCCTTTGTAAATGTCTGCAACAGCCTCCGCAGTTTCCACAAGGTCATTCTTCATCATCCCGATTTTTGATGCCATGTACTCTTTATATGATGCAACTGAATTGATCAAGGTAAAGAGTTCCTGCGTGCACAATCTGACTTCTTCATCAGTTTCATGGCTTGTTTCCTGCAACCCTGCCTTGGATTTCTTCACCAAACAACAAGCGGTACATCAGATCACATGACAAACTAAGATTGCCGTAGACAAAAATATATTTTATTAAGTTCATTTCTCCGTGTAGGATATGGATCCTTGTTGACTCACTAAGTCAGTGAGTCAGTTAGCTTGCACTGTTGCCTGCTGACTGAGTCAGTCGGTCAGTCAGCTTATGTTAATTGACACATGAGACTCAGCAAGCAAGAAAAATGATTTTTCTCTGTTGCAATATTTTATGCCAACAGGGGATCCAGATCCCTCCATGTGAAATGTGCAAGATACGATGTACAGTATGTACTCTCTAATAGGCGTGTTTAATGGGATTAAGTAGAATCGGGGAAATCATATTTGGAAATCCCGGGATTTGAAAATCTAAACAACAATGAAAATCCATGTTGGATACAGGACTGAGTAGGATTGTTTGTCACATCAATGCTACAAAAGTGTAATTGTATTATTATATCGTATGAAATTAGTGTGCTGTGTTGGGAATTATGTAATAATGATAGGGAAGGGATAATTGTATAAAATAGACTATAAGGGTAGTTGTAGGTAAAACGGATAGTAGTAGGGTTTCGAATCCACCTTCTTGAATCTTTTTTTTTTTAAAAGAAAAGAAAGAGCACATAAGGATTGGTAATCACAGATCCAGACGGGGAAAGCCCATATCAAACATAGCCTAAATGGTTTGTCTTACCTCCAATAATTCTGCTACCTCTTTTTCGACAAGAGAGATCTTTTCAGCCTCCATATTAACTTCCTCTGCCAGTCTTTTAGCTTCAGCTGTACCTCTTGATGCGTATTCATGCATTTCTTCCCTCATTACATTCTTCTGAGCTTCAACCTATGTATCAAACCATTAGAACATATATATTCAGATAATATGTAATCTGGATGCTGCAATACAACTCTCTTCAACATCAAATGAATGGCAAGTTGAAGTTCTAAAATTTTAGCTTTGAAGCACCTCATGAACCAAGAGGCTTTACCAATTTTAGCAGACAAGCAGAAAGCTAGATTTTCAAAAATCCTCCCAGTCCCAACAAAATGATCATGGTACAATTAAACCTCAATAAAACCAACCTGCTCTTCCTTCACACAAAGAGAGAGGGAGGGGAGGGAGAGGGGAGGGGTAGAGGTAGAGAGGGCGGGGGAGGTGGAGAGAGAGAGGAAGAGGGAGAGAGAGGAAATCTTCTTGTCACTCTTTTTTTTCAATGGATATTTTATCAGTCAGATGTCAGATTAGTATTTAAATTGGAAGTGCTTTCATACCACCACGGTTGCCTAAGTAGTAGTAATCATATTGTTCAAGGCTAGTCCAACCTTTTCTACAGAAACAAAAGAATAGTTCATGATAGTGCTGAATTCAAGGACCTGAAGTGTACAAGGTACATCTGTAGAGTAACACATAGCATATGCAAAATATATATACATCTTAAGAAACAAAAAACTGCACTTAAAATATAGATACCCATATCAACCCCACCCCCCAAAAAGGGGTGTGAGAAAAAGGAAAAAGGAGCCCAAGTCTATTAATCTCTTTCCACCTTCAATAATTTTCCAAATCAACTTCTTTGTCCAGGTCACAATCAATTAAGAGTTGTCCTTGAACCTCTTAAGATGCAAACTTGTCTGATACTACATATTCCTAATCTATGGGAGTCGGGACTAAGGAAACAAAGACAGAAAACAACAAATATGATCAGCCGATTTTGGTTAACATATCAAACAAAACAAAAATGAGTTCTACAGAAAAACGTAAGGACCACATGTAAACATGTTTGTTTTTTAACCTTAACATGTTCAGAGTAGACAAATGCAAGTTGTAGGTGCTCAATATATAAAAAAGATTCTTCACTTAATCTGAATAGGAGGAACAAGGAAAAAAGAAAGACTCTAGATAGATCTGAATTGGGTGAACAAGGTTTAGAAAAAAAGAAAACAGAATCTGACTCGAGACATTTTTTGGAAATCATTTGTGTGTCTAGTATAGAAAACTAAAAATAAAAGTCTTGCCTTAATGCCAAATGAGTGGACATTCCAGAACAGAGAGCATTTTACATCTAACTGTAAACTTGCCACTTGATACAGCAAACCAAAAAAGAAGATAATTTGTGTGGATACCAACAAACTATGGGATAAAACATTTGTGATACTTTCTTGGAAAACTAGTTGCATATAGGACTTAGGACTTCTTATAAATAGAGAATAATCTGATGAATCAACTAAAAAACAAAGAGCTGTATACATGTGAAGGGCAATTCATGGCATATTATGAGCAATAGAAAATCTATAACTACCAGTGGCAACAATGAAATATCAACTCTTCTTACTTACCTTATCAATATGCGATTGAAGGACACTAATACGTGTTTGTTTCTCATCCAGCTTAGAAGCATTTTCACCTGACTGTTGCCGGAGAGATATTAATTCTTCCAATCTCCCCATTGAGCTTCTTTTTATGTCCTCAGCAAATGAGGCAAGTGCAGGCTTTAATATTGATTTGTATTCTGTTCCCAAGACCTCAGATGGTGTGGACCCCTTGGAATTCAGCTGATACTGAAAGCCGTTTCCAAGTTTTAACCTAGAAACGAGTACTCAATGAATCTTGCCACCAAAATCTAATGGATATTTGAAAGGAGAATAACTAGATGCAGGAAGAAAAAGTATTCATAGTATGCAAAGTTTTAGTACATGATTCCAATAACTGCATATGCTAAAACCAGAAACATTGCATAAGATGCACGAGTACTAATAAACCTACCCAAGAATCAACTGGATCAACACTTCATTGGATATAAAAGTATACAAGTACACTTGAACAAAAGATGCTCAATGATGGATAAACTAAGCCAACATGTGTCAATCAGCCTCCAATAGCAACAACTTAGTTATTTCAGCACCATTAACAAACCAAATCGTGTGTGAAGTCATTTATTTGTTACCAAGTGAAACACAGAAATATTAAATGTGAGAACTGATCCTAAACTAATTCGGTCATTTTTTAGATGAAAGTAAAAGAAGGTCTAAGAAGAACTACCTTCTGATAGCTTGGTTGCATTCCATCACAAGCCGCTCAAGCTCCTTAAACTTATGCCCAATCTCAGAATCAAGCTCCCATATCTTCTCCTCCCAACCATTTCTAGCAGCCTCTCTCTCCTCAACATCTCTCTCTACAGCCTGCAGTTCTCGCTTCATTCTCTCAGCATCTCTCAAATTAATCCCCTGTTCCTCAATCTGTTTCTTCAACTCCTCATTCTCATGACAGATCCTTTTCCTTTCCTCCACCTTTGCCTCCAATGCTCTTTCCTTCTCCTCCAACTTGTTCTGCACCTCAACTATATGATTATCCAGCTTCTGGATCAATTCGTGGAACTTCACCACATCATCGTTCAACATCGCTTTCTTCTTCTCCGCATCCTCCTTCTGACTTGGTCTCGTCTTCAAACTTTCCAATTTTGCCTCCAGTTCCTTTACATTACCCTCCATAGCCCTCACATCCTCTTCAGCTTTATCCCTCCACACCCTCATTTCAGTCATACGCTGCTCGTCCAAATCATCCATTGCTGCATCGTCTCCCTCAATGTAGAATAAATAACTATTTAGGGTGTACATAAACATGTTGTCACCCTCATAACTAGGGGATGAATCCATCATAAAGTCGTTGTACTTAATTAGCTGAACAAGCCAGTGAATAATCGCAAGCAAACTAGGCCAGGAGTGCGGGGTCCCCGGGGCCCGCAACGCCGATTTGTTCACTTTAAAGGGGCATTTGAGCACCTTCAATCCGTGACTGAGATCTTCGTCAATTTTCTGAGAAGCGAACCCAAGGCGGTTGAGCAAAAGTTTTAGGGTTTCAGTGATGTCTTTAGCGGAAGGTAAAGGGTGCTTGAGGGAAAAAGGGGCAGATTGAGAAGCGAGGTAGGAATTGATAGTGCGGAGGGCGGACATCTGGTAGGATCGGTCGGTAATGTTAGTTGGGGCGGCGGAAGGGCGGCCTAAAGAGGCGACGGACGGGCGGCTGCTGCAGAAACTGGCGTCGGATTCTCGGCCAGCGACTGGGGTAGAGAGGAACTGCCAGGGGTCGGCGGTGTTAGTGGGTGTGGGTGGTGGCGGACGGCGGTCGGGAGCTAGGGATTCCCCGGCGCGGCGTCGACCGGCGGCTCTCATTGTCGGAGATTGGTTAGGCTTTCAGATGTCACTCTTCCCGCCTATAGTTTATTTTGGGGTTTAATTTTGAAGTAGCGAATAATTCGGGGAAGTTTATTATTTTTATTTTACTAGTACAATATCCGTGTATTACACGGGTTAGTATCGAACCAGATAAAAAATAAATAAAATAAATAATGGTATATCTATTTATGGATCAAGGTGGGCGTGAAATTTTTATTGTTAGATCTAATGTTAGTTTTTGAAATATAATGTAGTAAAACTTATAAAATATTGTCAAATTATGCT
>JAUEKW010000008.1:1387461-1409745 GCA_032274785.1 Ajuga reptans
GTTTATTCATTGCTACACTCGGAGATATACACCATTTGCTTTATTTACTATTTAAATACACATACCCACATGTATTTGTGTTTTATTCACTATTTAAATACACATACCCACATATATTTGTGTAGATTCACGATGAACAAAATAGGTGATGTATATATTTCGGTGTAGCATCTCACATGTATTACTTTTCTGATAATTTTATTACTTTTTTTTTTAGAGTGAATTTAATTTGAATATTTTTTTTAATTAAATAACAATATATTGAATTTGTCTTAATTACTTTTTATTTATACCTTACCAAAAAAGTACTACCTCCATTTTATTTAGTTGTAGTTTTACTTTAAAATAAGAAATTTAAGGAGTAAGTGAAATTAAAAAATAAGCCCCAATTAATCCTTCTCTCCCTCTTAAATCGCTAAATTTTCTTTATTATTTCCTTTATGTTGCTAATTTTTCAGGGGTATATTGAGAAAATGTGGGAGGAATGAAGAAAAATGGCAAATATTTCATAACTTTTAAACTACAAATAAAAAAGAAAATAAAAACAAATCTATCTACATTTTATAAGAAAAAGGTAAATGTTATTTGCAACTAGCAGTTATAAACATATCCAACTTTTCCAATTAATTAAATTGCAAACTAAAATTTACCCATTTTAGTGAAATGATTTTTTTTATTTTCACCATAATTATATACTTTTTCCCACTAGTTTTATCACTTGGTATTTGTTGGTTATATGCCTAGTTTATCTTTCTATTTAAAACTTTAATTTAATTGATTCCATCGTGACACCTATCATTCATAGCCATGTCCAATGTACTAATTTCAAATTATGAGATTTCTATACCTAAAGCATGTAAATAATTTTACTTCTATGTACAATATGCACAAACCTAAAATTAGTTCATGTTGATTAATTTATAGTTTTAGATTAATCTTAAAAAAGCGTTATTTTATTCAGTTAGGTTACTCCAGCCACAAAATAAGAGTCATATTTTTAAGAGTACAACTTTTTTTTCCCAATTAGTTAAATGTACAACCTTCGAAAAAGAGTTATCTTTTCAAGAGTATAATTTTTTTTCAATTAATTAAATGTTTACGGCCTTTTGAAAATTTGTTCTCCCCAGGAATACCGTGTTTTGCATTTGTTGATTACATGTAACTTATTTGTGAAATTAAAAATTTTAATTTGTTACTTTGACTAAAATGAAATTAGATTATTATCTTGGGACGGAAAATATTTTTGAAACAAGACTATAACTTTACGACGGATAGAGTATATTGTCATCTTGAGGGCTCTTATCCTGCTTATACTAATGTTTTGTTCATGGCCATGACAGTTAATATTTGGTGTAATTCTCATGAAAGTCTTATCTACTTAGAGACGGAGCTAGGGGGACTGTCGGCGGCCCCCCAATTTTCCGACGACACTACTGTGTATATATTTATACAGTGTAATTGTAGTAAAAAAATACGAATTTCGCCCCCCTTAAATTTTAAAAACTTTGATAAATATCCCAAAAAATTATTTCGCCCCCCTCACCGATAAATCCTGGCTCCGTCCCTGTATCTACTGACATTTATTTGGTAGTGAAGGAAGATTAATTAAGCTCTACGTACCAAATAAATTGTGGATTATTTCAATCGGATGCTACCCCCATTGAATATGAAAGAATTAGCCCGAATCCTCTACTCTTATTTACCCATAATAAATTACTCTACGTAAAAGAACAATTTTTTTAAAATTAGTTTCATTGAAAATACAATTTTTTTTTAAAAAAAAATTGCGTGGTTACCATGTCTTAATAAAAGATACTTAATATTTTTTATCAGACAAAAATTACATTAAAATTTTTATTTATTTATTTAAAAAACACAAAATATAATTAATTGAACCGTCACTTTTAAGCTAGAGGTGTGGGAGGTGTATACGTTGTCACGGGCAACAGCAGAACCACCAATTTCCTTTTTGGACAAACTTTCAAGATAGCCAAACAGAGCGTTAGGAAACAGTACCTAATATTCTGCCCTCTTTAATTTCCCCTTTTTTTTTCCTTTTAATTTTTTTTTTTGGCAATTACACAGTTTTCTGCAGTAGTGGAAATTTTAGAAATGCCCGCGCTCTGATTTCTCCTCGATCTGTCCGTAGCCATCTGTTATCTGTTCTAGATTTTCCTCTTTTTTCAAACCCTAATTTAATTGTCTCCATCTTAAGTTATTCATCCGAATTCAACCACCAAATTTCGTATCAAAGAAAGTTATCCGGTATGTTGAAACATTTCTCAATAATTTTATCTATTTTGTTGATTTGTTGATTTGCAGTATAATTTCCTGGAACGTACGAATAAAAAAATAATGGAATCTCAGATGATAATTTGAGGTTATAGGCGACGAGGCGCATGTGCTTTGGTTCCTTTATGATTAATTAATTTAATATTTTTTTTTACTGGTTCAAGCTTTTCAATATTCATATTATTTAATGGATGGTTAATCGATTTTCTGGTTCATTAAGTTGGGCTTCAGTAAATTGAGCAATACTTTATTCAACATCCTTATCTGTCGCCTCGCGTGATTCTTCGCTTGTGTCACGTTGTTCCGTGTTTTGGATGTCTTCTTAGCATGTTATCCGAATCTCTCTTGCATATATCATATGTATGTATATATGCATCTGAATCTTGATTGAGGTATTGGTACTTTATATTCGAAAGGTAGAATTTTGTTTTCTTGCACCTATATAAGTATACTACAGTTGCATTTTGGTCTCCGCAAATTTTCTTCAACTGGGATCCAGATTTGCTTTGCGTATCACAAGGTTGGTTTATTCTTCTTTTTTCGTGGGAAAATTCTGAATTAGATATTTGGGCAATTGTTTGTGTCTTTCTTCTATGCACTGGGTTATCAATTGAAGATGATTTGGTTGATCAAAAAAAAAAAAAATTGAAGATGATTTGGGGAATACACTTTCAGGAAACAATTGAATTTTTCCTATTAGAAATGTTAGTTTTTTCTAAAGTGTATGATCTGAATCTATCAGATGAAATTTGGACCTCTGTTTTGTGATTCTGGCGAGCTTTTACTTTCATGGTTTTTGCTCCCAATACTAGAAAATCCATTAATGGCTCTGGTTTCATTCTTCCCTGTAATATATTAATACTAGTTGTGCAATTCCGAATTTTGGTCAACTATTTATGCAAGAGGCTAACCAAGTTGGAGTTGGCTATGTGAAACATAGTTCATATTGAATATTCTAAATGCAGCCATCTTTTATAAATAATTTGAATGCTAATGTTGATTTGGAAGATATTAGAAATTTGTTTCTTTGTGTATGTGGCTTTATGTATTTGGGTTTTACTGACTCTTCTGTGGTTGCTCGCCTTAAATTTTCTATCATGAACGTGCGGTCAACTGCCAGATTATGTGATCAGATGCTAGTGTAAGCTAACGTTTTGCCCTTTTTCTCATACAAGTTTCAATTACTGATAATTATCCCCCACAGTTTCTTCTAGAGAGAGGGTTGGGGAGGAAGGGGAGATGGATTATAAGCTGATATGAGTAATGGGTCTTTTGTGGCATTAGAAAGTAAAAACTGATGCAGGCTGTAGGTCAAGGTAATAGCACATTAGCACTTGTAAGATATTATGAGTATCAGAGTGGTTGTACTGCCATTTCATATTTCCGTTGCTTCTCATATTTCATATTTGACTAATGGCCTCCAGATCATATTCATGGCATATCCCCTTCCATACCTATACAATTTTGTGGAAGAATAATTATCTCTGAACAACTCATTTCGATTCTGATTATTTCCTTTCTGAACTTCTACATGGACTTCTATTCAATTTATTTTTTTAATCACTTTTGGGCTGATACAATGTTTCAGATCATTAATTCACGGTTTTTTTTTTTTTTTTTTTTTTTGCTGTTGCATTTAAGCTGTTAATCTGTGACTATGTTGATCCCATGTTATTCTTGCGAGGCTTCCTCCATCATCTTGCATATACAACAAAAGAACTTTTCTCCTATGTAGTTCTCAACTCCTAAGGTCTTCACTTGTGTGACTCTCTGGTCCAATTGATGGAAGTTTTCTATTTGTTTATGCAGTTGAACTATAATACTAAGTTTAGTACATCAGTTGATATGTGGAAGGTGCAAAAAGAAAACATGACACTGATTTGTTGTTTTCATATTCTTCTGCCCAATGTTTCATGGATCTGTTTGTAAAAAGTACACACTTCAAGAAAGCTGCTGAGAGTTTCTTAAGTTTGACAAGTGATATGGTGTTTGGATCTTTTTTCTTTTTGCATCTGTCACATTTTAATTTTTACTTCTTTATTTTGTTTGTATCCTTATAACCATATCTAAGTAATTAAAATTTGAGTTGGTTAACTGATTATGTTTGTACACCTTTCATTGTAAATGTTTCTCTGTCTGAAGGGAAATTGACCAGCGTTGCTAAATTTTCACATTCACGTACTCTCTTGTTTAGGAAAATGGCAAAAGGCACAAGGGGCAGGCGCGGGATTGCTTCACGTCAGTGCAGGGTAACACCTTACCCACTACCATCCCACCATGAAAATGAGGGCATGCATGCTAACTGCACCAAGGTAATCAAGAAAGACTGGGAAGATGCTACATGCTCTGTCTGCATGGAGTGTCCCCACAATGCCGTGCTTCTCTTGTGTTCCTCACACGAGAAAGGCTGTCGTCCCTACATGTGTGGGACCA
This sequence comes from Ajuga reptans, assembly GCA_032274785.1. Lineage (NCBI taxonomy): Eukaryota > Viridiplantae > Streptophyta > Magnoliopsida > Lamiales > Lamiaceae > Ajuga > Ajuga reptans. The sequence continues at coordinate 1,392,187 of JAUEKW010000008.1, forward strand.
GTTATCGCTATTCGAACTGCCTTGACCAATACAAGAATGCCTACACTAAAGTGGCATCACCTCAAATTCGCCCAGTTCATGATTCACTGGATACTCAAGTTATCAGCCCATTTTCTGGTCAGCCTGTGGAGAATTGCGAGGCTACAGAGCTCGCATGCCCCCTTTGCAGGGGTCAGGTTAAGGGGTGGACTGTTGTGGAGCCTGCACGAGAACACCTCAATGCTAAGAAGCGAAGTTGCATGCAGGATAACTGTTTGTTTACAGGAACCTACAAAGAGCTGAGGAAACATGTGAGGGTGGAGCACCCGTCGGCCAAGCCGCGCGAAGTGGACCCCACCCTAGAACAGAAGTGGAGGAGGTTGGAGCGCGAGCGAGAGAGGGAAGATGTGATGAGCACCATAAGAACATCAATGCCGGGGGCGGTGTTTTTCGGGGATTATGTGATAGAAGGAAGTAATTATGCTTTTGATTCGGATGATGAGGAGGAGGAAGGTTTTGATGTGGATGCCATGGATCGGAACGAGGGCATGGAAGTGGGGATTGATCGGAATTTGATGTCTGTGTTTCTCTTTCTGCAGGCGTTTGGTTCTGCTGGAAATGTGGGACCGAATAGGGGTATGAGGCGGCATGAGAGAAACTCCAATGGTGCAGTTGACAGGGGTTCTATGAGATTGCAGCGTGAAAACACAATGGACGGTATGGATTTCTCCGATGAAGATAGCCATGATGATGATGGTGCTGGTGATGGTGATGATGATGATGACGGGAACAATGGTACGTCACTGGCTAGCCGGCTTCGACGTCAAGGTAGTGTCCTTTTGGGGCGTTCTGGGAGGAGGAGAAGGCAGAGAGAGGCGAATGGAGAGGGGAGGAGATAGGTGGTTATGATGTTCAATAGAGTTTGGAATTGCAAAGATAAAAAATTTGATATTAGGAAATGGTTAGCTGTAACTTTTAAATATTTGCATGCACATTGCTTCTTCTTTCTACGTGATGTTCCATTATTTCACGAGTTGTATGATACTGTGTAGGATAGCTCAAGAATATGGAGGGGTCGTAGAAAAAACTTGTTTTATGTAATTTAATCTGTAATTCACTCGATTAATTTTTCTGTAATGGTGTTGATTGTTGACTCTCTTGTTACTATTCACATAAATAAGAATGAAAGCTCGACATTTCAATATCCATATTATATTGGAGGAGTGATATGATACGTGTGCATAAAGGAAATGGAAATTGATGGGCACCCAGAATCTGGGCACCCAGATTCTTGTTTTTTAATTGTTTTTTTTTTTAAATTCAATTTTTTTTTTTTTTGAATACACATTATATGTTGTTAGTATTATTTTTGTTAACTATCACTTTTTCTAATTTAAATATTATTTATGGTTTTAGAGTATTAAAAGCATGGTCCAAAGGAAATTACCCCTCCCTCTGCGTCAATAGCTGTCGTGTTAGAAGAAAAAAATTGTTCCAATTTATTTGTCGTTTAGTCCCTTAATTTTTGTGATAAATTTCATGCAACAACTGAATGGTATGGTAGGAGAATTATTAATAAAAACATATTTTAAAATTCTAAAAAAAAGTGGTAATGTGATTATTTTTACACATTTAACTTAGTACATGGATTTTTTTTATGTGCTCATATTAACATGCCTACCAGGCGAGCAACAATGATAAGCTCTGATTATCGACATAATTTTATTTGTCTAAAATCAAACGATGTATTACATGGAGCACATTCAATTAAATAAAAATCAATAATTTTTAAAATATATGGTACATACCAAAATTAACCTCCTACCAGTAATACAAATTAAGCTGTTCACGGAGCATATGCTGCAAACTCAACATTATGTAAGAAATAACTCATTCAAGTACAAGAAACGAGCAAAGCAACCAAAACTTGATTTCAATTATAAAAAATATTAATATGCTATAATACACTCTTTCTTTTGATTATCCCAGTGGGAACACCATAACAAACTGGTGATGCACCAATAAGATAACCAAGCGTACAAGCATCGCGTGCTTGTCCCATAAACGAACCAATCCTCCGTCTATGTTTACATTTTGTGGACTTAGGCACATTACAGACACCGCATTCAGCAGCTCGCTCTCTCAACCATGCATTCAGCATTGCTTTGCCAAACCTGTCGATATCTTTGTCCGTAACCTCCCACAGATTAGCCACTATGATGGGGGACCCAGCTAGTATATAAGAGAGGGGGGCCCCTTGAGGCATATAGCTTCCTTTCAGATAAAGAGAACCACTACTGCATCCTAGAAGCAGAGTAGCTGCACAACCGTCCAATTTTTGTATCTCATGCCCCGGGATATATTGAGTACCTAAAAATGAGCCCGATGATAATCAAATCAGTTCATTTACAATATATATACAATAAATACTAGTCTACCGGAAAAATAGTAGATTGTGGGATAAACACATGTTTTCATCCAAACTACGGCCTTTTTAGGTTTATCATCTGACTTTTCTTTTTTTACAATTTGCTACTTGAACTAGACAAAGTTTTGCAATTGTCATCCAAACATTAGACGTGTATAGAATGCAAGCAAGCGTCCACTAAGAGTTCAGAAAGTGATCTGCAAAAACCGTGAGGTTGAGATGGCAACTGTTAATTAGGCTATGCATTAAAAGTAGTAATTAGCTTATGTCAAACATACCACTTCCATGACCAAAATAGATGAAGAGGTCATGGTTTTTCAAGGCGAGGGTGAGTTCCTCAATAGTAGGCACAGTCCCAATCTTCCCCTGCAGAGCAAGTTACGATGAAATAACCTCAGAAAAAAAAGAATATTTGGTCTCTAAAAGATACTACTGGGAATACTCGGAAAGAGGAACTTGCAATCGAAAAATTAATATAACCCAAACCATTGCAGGCCAAAGCAAGATTACCTCTATATTTTGATCTTGAAACCAACTCTCAAATTCAACCTGTGTTCTGCTGAGATCGCCATCTGGATTCAACAAATAATAGGAGTCCAGTGGGTCTATCAACGGAAAGACCGGAATACTTGTCTCAAATTGTTTGTCGCCGCAGAATCTATCAAGTGTTGCAAAGATGCTACCGATAGATGGCATTCGGTAAACCTCCTGATTTCTTAATATGGGCAGATTCTCCCATGGAAGCATCTGCAGAGGAATGTCATGATTCACGTCTTAATTGGAAATATTATGTTACATGAATGAGGCTGCAAGAATTTGTTGACTTCAAATCATCCAATTTGTAGAAGAGAACACGGGGTTGATATATAAGCTTATAGTTTTATTTAAATGCCTCACGGTGTGTGAGAATATCATCCCAATAACATTTTTGAGCTTCGTTAACAGTTCGACAGAAAGCTAACAAATGGACAAAATGAATTAGCAAAACCAAGGACGCACCTGCACCTCAGTATCCAAAACCAAAATGATTGGTTTTCCAGTTATGTACTCAACCTGGTCGGAATTATCAGATGTTTCGAGCATTCTTTCGAACAACAATTGCATCACGTTTTCGAGTTGAAAAGATGATTTTGATGATGCCTTCTGACCAACATAGCATTTTTTGGTTATGACAAGCTGCAAAAGATGCCTCTCATCTTTTGAAAGACTGCCTTTTTCAGAGTCAAGAGAGTTGCAGTCTGGCCATTTCCCCAAAAGCAGATATTTCCAAGTACCTAGCCACAAGTCTTCCATATCCCTGAGGTACAAATGCATTTTGACATGATATTACTTAAACACAGCGGTTTTTGTAATAATAAAGTATAAAGAATTAACTCTTGTTTTAGTAATAATAAGCGTATGAAAAGGCAAAATAAACAAATGACTATACTGCTCCTTTTGTTAACTTTCCCGCATTTAAGTTGAAACGTTAAGTAGTTTGCAGTAAACAATAATTTCTATATTAAAAAATAAAGTAGAATCTTTAGTAACACACGAAGGATGAATTTTCTTCTGAAAAAATATATATACAACAAAGAAAATTAAAAATTGCAGGTGATAAGGAGTTATGAACTCTAAAACAAGATGCATTACCAAAGGGAAATGCCAAGAGATTTCTGAAGCAACCATTCAGATTCGGATACCATATACGTTGGAAGTGAAACTTACTGCAGAAAATTGCTGAGGCATTCATCAAGTCTGTTCCTCTGGGTCCACCACAATGATGCGTTTTCTCTAATATATTCCAAGAAATAATCTGAGGATGAATAGTAATTTCCTTCTAATACATGCCTAAACACTGGGGCTATGTCATCAATCACAGAGGAGACCCAAGGACACTGCCAGGGCTTAATGAAATCTTTGCAGTTGAAGACAACTGAATTAGCATCATCATCTGAAGCTTCTCCTAAGACAATGAAACAGATTAGACTCAAGTACTCAACATAAGAGCAAAAGATGGCTGTTAAGAAGAGTTCATTTTTATAACATCTTACTAAACTACCTTCCAGAATTTCATGCACAGGGAGAAGTATGACATGTTGATTATCTGAACTCAAATGGGATAACAGAATCCATGCTCGAACTTCAGGAGAAATATGCAAGAGTTCTCTAAGCAAACCAGCATCAACACCTGCGACCAAGCTAATGCAGATGACTGGAACTGATGGCAGGCCCTGGAAAAATTTTAGAACAAATTCTTCCAGATCCTCACAAGAGTCAGGTGCAGGCCTGGAACAAAAGGTAAAAGGTTGAAAGGCAAAATATGTAACAGTAATTCAAGAAATAACATTCTTCGTTCTCCATTATGCTCAGACAAACCTGATATAACTAGGTAAATCCAGAATGGCTGAAACTGAGTTTGGAAGCGAATCCTGTAAAGTATATCAATCATAAAAGAAGCATTACACAGCAAGGCAAAACTATCAATTAACATGATTTGCTACTTAGGAGAAGAGGATTTGAAAGTCTACTTCAGACACATTCCACATAAAAAGCCTAAAGATTGTGGGAAGCCAAACAGGCAATTCAAGAAGCACACCCATCTCTTGACAAATTCTTGATGGAACAAGAATATAATACAGTATTCCTACAGAATGGAGCCTCCCGAACAATGATGGTCCTCCGCATTGAACACTAAGGTGCATAAGTGCAAAAACAGTGAAATAAATCCCTTCTACTATTTGAAATTGTTTAATCTACAGCATTGCAACTTCTAAGGTTTACAAGCTGTTAAAATGACAATTCCATGACTTCACCTCCTCAAGCCTGTCTTTAGCAAGCCAAAAACTAAGAGTCGCAATTTGCGACAAGACACAATGACCCAACACGAACCTAACATGCTTACAACAGGTACAGGTATGACCCTTAGCAGGCCCGGGCCGAATGCAACTGACACAATATAAATATAGGTCAGATCAGGTCAACCCGCATGTCACCAACCCATTTATGCCAACTATTAAATTACAACCAAAAAGAATGGAAATCTGAAGGGGAAGAGATTGTCAAAAAAACAAACTTTATGTTAGGTTATTAACTACGATAAAGGGAAGGAAAGCCAAAAACAAGAATGAAAAGACACAAATTTGTTTACCCAGTTCGCCAAAGAATCGACTATATCTAGGGGTGTTACCAAGCTAGGGGTTTTCAATGTTTCAAGAGAGCAAAATTACAAATACATCAGTGAGCTACTGGAACACATACACCAGAAACTACTCCTTGTGAAGACTGGTAGTAGCATTCAAAGGCACTTTGCAACTCAGACTCAGATGAATAAGAAACTGAAAATGAAGTGAGTTCTAAGATAACAGGCAAATCCAGCTGATTGGGACTTTGATCAAACCATAAAGTGTGTAACATTTACAATTTGACTAGTAATAAAGATCTAATGTAGGTTTTTTCCCCCTGGACTCACACTAATTTATAATACTCCCACTATCACACAAAGATAGTCCAGTATTCCTTTTTTATCTATCCCAAATTATAGTCACTATCCTTATTAAAAAGGTACAACTTCTCTGAATACCCTTACACAATGTTTGTTGGGACTAATCACTCTCCATCATTAATTCCAAGTACTTCATAAAAAGGAAGTTTGTGGGTTAAATTTGTTTTCCCAGGTATATTAAAGATGTTCCCTTAATCAATGTGAAAATGAAATGTGCTTATCTTTGTGGGACGGAAAGAGTAACACACATGCCAGAAACATGCTCCACAATTATCAAGCTGAGTTTCAATAGTTTTGAAAGAAATTTTCCAGGCTGCGTACCTCAGAATCTGAAGCAATCTCGCTTTTGTTTTTCTGCAGCATACCAGATAAAATTTGCTGGTTAAGCTGAGTCCCAAGCGAAGCTTGATGGAAGAAGGAAGCCCACTGACTTTCAGAATCTTCATCATTTGGAGATAAAGAAAATTGCTTCAATGAGGTAGAGAGTATATACATGGCTGCCAACAACCTAGACACCTGTTGAATTATCGTAGGACAGTTACCACACTCAGATTAGCATTCAAGTGAGAAAAGAGGTTAGACAACTAAATTTTATACAAAGCTCAATGGTATTGATGGATAAGAAAACTGCTTTGCTTTTTGGCAACAAATTAATCAGGATCACTCAATACTGGATCTAATTCCAATGCTAGAATCTCCCCTCCATGCAAAAAAAACAGCATTCAATGCTACATTGATGCACGAAAATGTCAAAGGCGTTGTTTCACAAACTAACGGGTTTTGCATGTTTTATTGAGATACAAATAATCTCTCAGTGAAATATACATTCTGCAAATCCATTATGGCCTGTATTTTATATCTATGTTCGGTTCAGCTTTTATATCGCTTCCTTTCAGTTACTTCAATTGTGCCTCGGCACGCATTTGAAAAAGATCCAAATACGTAGAACTTCTCCACTAAGTTGAATGATTCAGAAGAGAACTTTGTCAAACTCAAAGTTGGGCAATATGAGATGAAAACCTATTTAGAATTTACAAGTTTAAAAAATATAAGAGAGCAGGAAAGGCTTTCAAATCTATCTTTCAGTATGGCTTGTGTTTGCATTTAAGCAAGATGACTTTTTAAGAGGTAAATAACACAACTCCAATGCAAGTCAAATCAGAGATCCTAGTGGCCAGTGGGTTTGGCATTATTTAAAAAATTATCAAATAGTAAATAGAGATGAAAACAAAAGAAGTGCAAGGACTGACCTTTTGGAAAAGTAATGGAACATCTCGACAAAGTACAAAGGACAGCTTCAACAAGGAAACAATTCTTACAGCCCCAATGCACGAAAGCTCACAGCAAAAGTTTCTGTTAAGCAAGAGAACAGGAAAAAAAAAAACAGAAACCAGAGGCATGAACAGCGGAAATTTGTCATCTTTTGAGAAAAAATGATATATTTCAGACATCATCCAAGACTGGTCAAGAGTATTGCAAGTCAGATGAGGTGGTAGTAACTGAGGGAAATGTAATGTGGATCACATAATGTATCAGAATTAGAATACGGTCGCTGTTAGATTAGTTCATAGACTCTGCTGAACAAGTTATATAAAATCATTGTACAGCCTAGTAATGGAAAATGAGAATAGGAGTTAGCAAGTACCTGGTACCCTGGTAAGAGTAACTTTTTACAGTGAACCAGCAAATATAATAAATGAGTGCTGCACGTTCAACTGCCAAAGCATCTGCAGGGAAATGCTTCCCAATTGATTCGATTATAAAATCTAGGGAATCTGAGGAGTGCTTCGAACAATATGAATTTCTGCTGAACAAAACTGATATACTATGCAATAGATTTTCATGTGCTTCATGAGCATGGCCAAAAATGCCAGAAAATTTACCTGCACAATACAAGAGGTCAGGAAAGATTTACATGCAATGAATGTTGAATCAAGCCACCACAAATATAAAACAAAAGAAAGGGCACAGTAAACCATTGCAAGCAATACATATTGCTGTAATATGAATATCTGCTAGTTGTAACATGTATAACACATTAACATGCAGATATCAAGACCGGAAACAGCTAAAGTAAAAAGCAGCAAAATTGTTTAATTGTCGACAGCACCTGTTGGAATATGAAAGAAAGCAGGCACACTATAACTCTTCACACATCAAACAAATAACTTAGGAGATTGATCAAGCCCACAACTAAGACAGCAAAGTTGCAACCACATTTTTGTGTGTGAGGGTGAAAGGTAACTATAATGCGTTGTATCATCTGTAGAGTACTTGACTTGTACTCAACAAAATACAATGCACTGTGCATAATGCATGTATAATTAATAAAGTAAAAGAAGAAACTTCACAGGGACTCTGTTAGTTTAATTGTCAATAACATCTTCACCAGCAGACTTCATTTTTAAGTTTCCAGTTCATCCAACACATAAGAAGAAAATAGGTGCTTCATACTTCAGTCTACCGTACGACATTGACAGGAAGTTTCTACTACAGCAGTGGTGATTTATTAGGACTGACTAACTTCTTTATGAGAAAATGCTGTTTGCACATTTCAGATCATAATACTTTCAGGTTTAGATTACAGAACTCTGTTAGATAAGCAAGGTAAATTCGATAACATACAGATATGCAAGTATAGTAAACACTTATATGAAGACTCTACCAAAGAATCAGATCATACCTATACTAATGAGTAGTCTCAGACAAAGTTTTCTGTGAACAAGCTCCCAGTTCATGCACATGAAGATATTTAGGTTGCCACAGCCAGCAGTTTCAGTGAGAAGACAGTGCAAACATTTCATGTTGTTGCAAAGAGATCTGATGCCACTTTGAAAATCAGCAGAAAAGCTTTTAGAATCAGAACTGGTTACATTGTGATCAGATCCAACAGCAGATGTAGACAAATGCCCAGGGGCCAAGACATAAACAGTCCCAGTTTGTCTGTTACTTGGTTTAGTCACATGGGTTTCCCCTAAAGAGCGATGGACAGACCGAGTCATTCTACGATTATGACCACACACCATGTCCTGTCCCTCTGAGGCAGGTTTTACTTCTTTCTTCGTCCTTCTAGATCTTCTAGGTTCTATTTTCGTTTCAGGTTTATCATTTGAAAGAGAATCCTCAGGAGTAGAGTAGGACGTTTTCCAGTCAGACAGATTTAGCTTGTCTAAGGCTGATTTATACAAGCTTTGCGCATCAAACAACCTCGTAGTAAAAGGAGACTCTCTAATACAGCAAGCGCTGCTCAAGAATAAATCTCCAAGTTGTTGATTAATGGAAACTTCCAACGTGCATGAACATTTCTTGCAGGAGATGGTGTCAAGGTTGTCTTCTAATGTTTTCTTAGCTCTGGACAGCTCTTTTTCAGCCACGCCCCAAAGCTTTTGTTTGCAGTATAGCTTTCCTGATCAAATTTAAATCTAAGCTATAAAAAATGCCTATCCAACCATTTATGACCTTTTAAGACATGTGATAATAGAGAAAGAGTCACAATAGAGAACATACCCAACCCACAAGCAAAATAAATTTCAAAAAGTGGCAATGCCTGAAATTGGGCGACATTTCTACCCCACCTTAAAAGCATTTCAGCCTCAGACACATTTCCAAGAATCTCTTGAACAAATCCAACCTGACAAGCAATTGATACACAAAATAATCACTCACACAAGCAGTAACTTACGAAAGAAGCTTCAAATGTGATGATTGCTTTCATACCTGTAATATGCTTTCAAGGTAACAGCTAAGCACAATCCACGGAGTAAGGACACAACCCACATAATCACAAGATCCCTTTGCCACAAAGTCAGTAACCATGAAGGTTTCAATGCCATAGTAAGTCTTTTCAATGGTCTCCCCTTTCTCATCAAATGTCTCAGTAATTTTCTCCACTGAGTATTCAAACTTTTGTTGTAAAAGTTTACTACGTAAGCGATGGGCCTCTTTTGCATACGTAAGAGCCTACATGAAGTTACATGCATTGTTACAAGATAATAAATTTGCTGAATGATGTATGGTTCAGTAAACCCAATTTATTCACCAGGGGGAAGATTATTAAGAAACTAGAGATTTCAGAAGACATAGAATATGCAACTTCCGATTATCCAACTTAAACCACAATTGAATAAGTCGCTTAAACTTGCATCACAAGTTTCAATAGAGAACCTGTATGTTCTTTTTACACAATGTTTCTGTATACGTGTAAGCTAACTCAGCACCTAGTGTGTGTTCAAGCAATCACTGGCAGGAAACAAAGTAGATTAAGGTGAGGGGAATCATCAAGGTTGGGTTGTCTTCTACAGCTAACTTTAATTTCTCTTAAACAGGGCTTGTAATTGACTAGAACCACCAAGCAAGCAAATCAAAATGGAGACGGTGAAAACTGATGCAATCCACCATTAATCGGTGAAGCAGAAAAAATCGACTTCCATTATTCTTCTCTGATGATTCATGCCTGATGCCCTGAACAGTAAAATTACTTTATGTTTCAATTAAATTATTTGCAAAACAATCAAACAACATAACTGACTTCTTATGATTTTTCCAGAAGCTATTCTCCACGGAGCGGCATATATATATGGAAATCCCCACTAACTTATGTGGTTCAAAGACCTAGACGCTGATACTACAGAAATACTCACTAGCAAATTGAAGAACAAATATGATGAAAGCATCAACTCTGTTTGAGTTACCTCAATCATTTGTCCACTTGAAATCAGTCTTCCAGATAACTCGTAATAGAGATTTGACGAAAGAAAGATTGATTGACTGGTTAATGGAACCTGCCAGGAAATCAGATGAGATAACGGTTGGGACATGTTCCAAGTTTGATGGTAGAAAAAACTGGATGATCATTAGTGTACAAGAGCTTACATTGGAAACAAGATCAGAAGCTGCTTGCTTAGTCTCATTATTGATGTGATGGAACCCAACTACTAGAGGCTTCATTTCCTCCGTACAAGTTCTCCAAAATTCAGAAGAATTACAAAGTTGGCTCTGATGCTTTGAGAAACTTCCAATACACATATTATTTACAGGTGAAGCACAAAGAGCATGACTAAGCCTCTTGTTTTTCCAGAGCTCAGCCAATGTTTTTGCCAAACTAAAGTCCTTCTCATTAAACAATTTGATCACAATATCATACAACCTGGGGTGGATTTCCAAGTAGCCCTGGAGCAAGAAATATAGAAGAGAGTCATAGTGCAACAAACTTGTCAAGAACCTCATATGCACAAATGCGTAAAAACACAAAAGAAACTCTTACCTTGATTGATAGCAAATCAATGAGTTCATACCACAAATATAGCATGTCTTCATTTTGTTTATCTGCATGGCCATGATCTGGGCACATGCAGAGATTCAATGCATCATGAACATCACGAAGAAAATCACTGTCAAAAGAGAAAAGCAGTAACACATCAAATCAACAATGTTTCCGGATAGTCTAAGGGGTTAACATTGAAATATATACTTTATTTGATGCAGAAGACTAGCCTTTTAGGTGATAAAATCATTGATCTGGGTGCAGCCTCCTGGGTAAATAGTGCGCGCAAAATATAAGCATGTATAAGGAGATGATGAACCCAAGAACTGCAGCTTGTTCTAGCGCTGTAGATGAACTTCTGTTTTTATAAATGTTCATGTTCATGTCAATAAATGACTGTAAGAATCAAAATCACAACCAAGAGCAAAAGAGCAGCATATGGCTCACCAATGTTGATATTGCATCTGATAGACACTGAATACACTCCTCAAGCCGTGGTAATCCATGAGCTCTTAGTGATTTTGCCTTTTCAATAAGAACTCTACATTTCTCAAAACTACTGTCTTTTGTGACATAGACCTCTTCTAAAAGGAGACTGATTACTTTCATTTTCATTCTGAGACAGTATCTTGGATGCAGGTAGCTCTTTTCATCGTATGCAAGAAGCTCCTAATAAAATTCCAAGCAAGAGATGTCAACAGAGAAAAGCATCAGATTCCAAGTTGGATAACAGAAACACAGGGAGAAGGAATGGAGAGAAACCTCTTCTAATAATTTTCCAAGTGCCTTTTTAGATATTTCTTTAGATGATGAAAGCAACGAATACAGCATTACTCCATGCTCTGTATCCTTCGACAGTTTGTATTGTATCTGAAAATCAGGTCATATAAGATAGGGTTGCCCTCAAAATAATGATGAAGCAGGAAGTGAGTCTACTACCTTTACCCACTCCTTTACCAAAGACACAGGAGTCGGCAGGGTTGCAATCAGATTCTCTGAAATAGACCAGCATAGTAGGCTTTCTGTAATGATTCCATTTATCTTGAGGCTATCTTCTTGATTAAGTTCCAAAAGAAAAGCAATTTTTTCTGATGCCTCAATCACAAAATCTGCTATAGTCTTTTCCGATATATCATCATGAGATACTTGTGATCTGTTTGCATGTATTTTGCAAAGATCGACCACATAATGCCATGAAGCTTTGCAGCATAATTTTAAAGCTTTTATAGTCTGCAACAAATTATATATCGTTGTTAGCTAATACTTGGCATATTGAGTAAACAAAATCTTCTATGCCTATGAATGGGAATACAGACTAGGAAAGCCAGATAAATGCCTCTGTCATATGTACAAACCAAGGAAAATAGTGTTTGGGTCCAGTTTGAGAGTGAAGCATCTGTGTGCAGGAAGAGTATCTAAAATAGACTTTCATGAAGTGATTGCTGATATTGCCAAGTATGAGTATGACTCGCTATAGTTATCATCCAGTAGAAGTGCAAGAAAATTGTCAAAAGCCACTCTACTTAATATAGAATAAGACTTATGGAGATGTGACTTATTCCAGATTAACCCTAGTTACATCACACATTTGCAAATGGACATTCATATCCAGAAGCCCAGTTGAGATGGGTTACCCCCACCGTATATGCCATACTTTGACTATTTGTTGCATCTTGAGTACCAACTACCAAATAGCAAAAAGCATACGGACCATGAGTGATTTCCTTAGACAAGTCACAGATCATAACGAGTGGAAAAAAAAAAACATTCAAAAAATAATGATAGTAAGTAGGGAGTCAAATAGGTATAGCCGTATAGGTATTTATATTCGAATTGTAGCATCTACATTTTTCATTATATGTGGATACTGCATTCACTCTTACTAGCGTAAAATATTTATAGGTACATAACCAAAAAAAATTCACTTTCCTACGCCTGGGTGGAACACAGGAAATAATAAATATATAATAAATAAATGTCTCTAAAAGACAATTTTATGCATATTATTCCCCAATCAGCAATACTTATAGCCAGAAAGCGAGACAAGTCTGCATTCTTACACAGAGATAAAAATCTATACAATAAAAGAGAATGGGTTATGGGTGCATAAAGTGAAAGTGGCAAGACAGCGGTATTGTAATAAACACAGAAACCAAAATAAAGAAGTGCATACCTAAACTACTAGTATTTATTTAAAAACAAAAACCATTATATTTAAAGCCCTCGGTAAAAGGTTTAAGAGTATTAATTTGCGGGAACAGTGAAACTAACATCAAATTCTAATCATTCTAGCTAACAAATTATGAGACATGCAAACATATACCTGTGAATATCTTGCAGAAATTAAAACAGAAAAATAAATGGTATTGATTAGAATGCTATAAGAGAAGCAAGCATTCAAGTCAATCACTATTTTTCTGGGATAAGCTATGCCGTAAAAGGCCAAATACGTAACCGAACAACCTCAGAAATAAAGTCCAAAAGTTGAAGAATGAAATTGTATGCGAAGTGATGACAATAAAAGGGGAAAAAAAGACAGAATTATTTAATACCTCGCTCAGCCGCTTCTTCCGGTTCAATATGACTGCTATGTTATTAAGAGAAGCATATAGGTACTTAAGCCTCTTAACTGGAAGCCACCGAGCAGAAATGACATGCTTTACCAATAGAGTACTCTCCTGCAAACATAACAGACCACACGAGAGATTTCAGATCTCAACTGGAAAACAATAATGAAATAATACTTGTATCACTGCTATCCCATGTTTAACTATTTGATGAAGTAAGAACCTTTATATTTTGGTTTGTTTTAAATGAGAGCATAAGAGCTGCCACGACTACAACAGATATTACTCTGTGATTGTCTCCAGATGTCTCTCTCTCCCTCTCTGTAGTACTGCATCCATAAAGAAACGTATACTATGCGGGTTAAAATGTAATCTTTCTTATCTCAACAAATTCAACAAAATGGAGAATTGCCAAAGCAACTAAATGTAAAAAAAAAATATTGAACTAATAATAATTCTCATGTTGCAGAGCACGAGTCAGGCACCTGAGACGTTGGAGAAATATAAAGCAAAAGTGGCGAAAAGCTTCATGGATACTACTTAAACTTTCCCAAGAGGATGCATTGTCTTCCTCAGAAAAAAACTCCTTCCTATTAGAAAAGATGGATTCTGCGAGAGACTGGCACAAAAATTTGAGAGCTTCCCAGTAAGATGAATTTGAAATTCCTTTCTCCAAAGGATTTGTCTCTTTGCCACCAATGTGAAAATGGCTATTCAAAAAATTAATAGAAACAGAGATTTGTTGTAGCTGCTCCTTGTTATGAAGCAAAATTTGAAGGCCACATTCTAGTGGAGCATTTCTGCATTTTTCATTGTCTTCCCGTTTTGACTGATTTGATGAAACTGCTAACAATCCACTCACATAAAGCCTCAGGATAGCACTTGTGAACGGAAAATCCTTCATAAAATGAATATATTATCCTTGTCAACTTATGCATAACAGACTAGAATTTGATGCAGGCTGCTAAATGATGAGTATGCAACTTTGAAGTGTAAAATGAGTACCTCATGAACAGAACCTGCTAATCTACACAGATACTCAGCCACTGGACCACATAAACCAACAGTTACACTCTGGCATTTATTTGCACAATACGATATAAGATCCAGAAATCGCAGAGTTGTTTCTTCTTCTCCATCCTGCCAAGTGGAACTAAAGCATATTTAGTTACAATATGAGCAACATATTGGACCAAAATGACGAACCACACTTATTGGAAAGCAGAGAGACATATCAACTACTAAATGTACTTCATAACTCACAGCTATTATAAATGGGACACATAGACAACCTCATACTGGAAGCAGAGTGACAGGCACATAGGAACAAATTCTAATACGACTGAAGAGTATCCTAACTATTACTATAAAAGTTGTGATGAATGCAAAAATTAATGCCAATTGCCCAAATTAACTTGAGGCAGTTTAAGATTAGATGTTTTTAAGCCTCTTTGTTTTAGTGCGATAGTGCCTAGATCCCTCGAGGAATCTTAAGCAGAAGGCTTTAGTTAATGATAATTTTGTCTTGAAGATACTAGCCTACGTTTGGACAGTATGGTTCACCATTGAAAGGTTAACTTAACCTCCAGAACTTCTCCACGGTCTCCACCAATTGCTAATATTGACAAAAGTTTCTGAACAATGTATCTCTCTCTTAGTCCAGCACAATGAAATTGCTCCTTATAATTGTCATAAATTAGAAGTAAAATAGTAAGTGTTAAGTTAAGGGCTGACAAAGGCCAAAAGGTACTTGATGTTATAGTCTCAGGAAAATCCAGTGAACCAGCATGTTCTTACATATTTTATATTGAAAATATAGAAATTGAAGGTTATTCCAAGTTTTGTGAAATATTGCTTATGTACCATCAAGATTTTGAGCCATACGTCTGAAGAACCTTCTGAGTTTGTGACCAGGGGCAGGACGTGTAGTGTGTAAGTAATATCCATTAGTTGCAGAAACTAATTCAAGACGTATAACAAATATTTTATGACTTACTATTCAATTTAAAGTTGCAAAACATCCCTAACCTATTCAAGGTTTTGAGTGATTAATTTGGAGAAAACTTTTAATGACGTACTATTCAAAGTGAATTTGCATAATCTCCATTACTTATGGTTTCGGTTAATCTCAAGTGCACCTAGCAGACGTATCCCTGTCAAAAACACTGGTAGCAATTATAAATAGATAGCTCTGTCAAATGAATTACCTTGCATTCAGCAGCCATAAAATCCAGGACTTGTTCTAATACATCAAATATGATGTCACTGGACAGCTCATCTCTCTGAGAGAATAGAGAAGAACAAATCTTAAGTGCAGCCTGTGTCCAATGAAAAAGAAAAGAAAATTAAGTATATTAATAACAGAACAACATCAATCAGGAGTTGAAATTAGGTGAATTTAGATCCAGGCAATCCTTTACCTTGTATATTTGATCATGAGCCTTTGATTTCTTGTACTCCTTAAAGGTGACTAAGAAGAACTCACATATAAAGTCCACACTGAATGATTTTATCTCTGCTACCAAAAATAGAGCAGTTATATGCAAATTTGCCTCCAAGAAATGGTGGAATTTCTCGTAGTCCGTGGCATCCAACACCCTAAATTGTTCACATGAATAGAGTCAATTTTGTGATCTTTACAATAAAAAATTAATTGACGCAGAACATCTTAAGTGAAGGACACTAAAATCAGGACACAAATGACACGCCTTATTGCGAGAAATATACACGTGTATTTTGATAAGCAAAAACCTCATGCATACACGTTGAAATCAATGCATACAATCATACTTGAACCATGGTTCGGATTCATTCACCAAAGAAATCACTCTCCAGTAATCAGCAGCAGTTTTACTCCTCCTTTTTGAGGCACATTTAACTAAGGTCACAACTATCTCTAGAACTATAGCTGCAAATTCTCGATCCACCGTCCCCTCATTCAACTCTGGAACCAAACGTGCCTTTGATTTTCTCAATTTACCCTTCAATCCGCCTCTAACAATCGCATTTAAGCTCTCAAGCACAACAAAACCCTCAGTTTCCGCCTCTTTGAACATTTCCCAGTTCTCCAAACAGTGAATATACCGAATTCTCTGCAACTGAACTGAATGTGGTTTCCCAGCAAGCTCCGGTGCAATCAGGTCAAGGCAATCAAGGGAGAGGCGGTAACAATCAAACAATTCAAGGGCGAAATCCTTGGGGATTTTGGGGGACTCGGAGAGACATTTAGGTATAAGAGAGAGGGACTTGTGTATGAAGGACAAGAACTGTTTAGCAAGGGGACGAATCGCAGGGAGATCGTCTGCGGGTTTACATTTTGAAGATTTTACCGGCTTTTTGGTGATGGTGGTGGGGGGTGCGAAGAAAGGGGTGAAGGGGTGGAGGTGAGCGGCGAAGAGACGGTGGATGCCGGTGATGTCGCCGGAGGATTGGAGTTTGGAGATGATAGTGGCTTCATTCGTGGATTCCGATTCCATATGGGTGAGGATAATGGCGGCGGCGGCGGTGGTGCGTGGGGGAAGAAGGTACTATTTGTGAGTGAAGTGTGCGGAAGAAGACTGAAATTTTTGGGTGGGCGGGAAACAGGCCCCAAAGTGTTTTCTGGTTGGAGCCAGTTTTTAAAACGTATCGTTAATTTCCAAAAGGCTTTCTTTTTAAAACAAAGTAACTAGTATAGTACCTCTGAATATTATTCAAGTGTCTATTTAATTTACTAGAATTCTTCCATCGTGCGATGCACGATTTCAAATATATTATGTTGTAAAAAATAATTAAAATAAAAAATAAAAAGATAATTTGAAATATCTAATTTTTTATATAAATAATTTTAAATATCTAA
>JAUEKW010000008.1:1412339-1424648 GCA_032274785.1 Ajuga reptans
ACAAATAAAATGATATCTAATTAATAGATGTATAACAAATAAATAAATAAAAAAAAAAAAAAAAAAAAAAAGGAGAAAGTATGGTGAACAGTTGGCGTTTGGATGAACGCCAAACTGTTCACCTTTGCAGGAGCAGCGCAAAAAGGAGCGCAGGGGTGGACCATTATTTGGTCAAAAGATGCAACTCCACGCTGCATCAACGCAGCGTTGGAGATGCTCTTAAGCTGATTTTTGGTTTTATTCCAGAGGATTCCTGATTTTATCATTTTCAGTGGGTTCTCCTTTCCAGGGGTCTGCCACCGTTTTATCAGTACTTTAAGAGAGGGTCAACCCATTCCATTTTATTTATTGAAATTGGTATTTCATTGGGCCCTTTGTTTTGTTTACTTGAACTTTCAGTCTACTTGTCCTTCTCTTTATAGTTAGACTCCGTAGAGCATATTGCTCAAATTTTGATTGGAGTTCATTTTCCCCAGAAAATAAACAATAAAAAAGCATCAGTGTCTAGCGGGGTATGAAAGTATAACTTCTTAGATGTGTACAGTTGTTTGATTCCTTCTGACTTGTATTATTTTTGGACATGCTTCCCAGTGCATGGGTATTTTGAATTCAAAGACAAGCCACAAAAAAGACTAATAATCATGAGCCAAAATAAAGGGGTACAATTGTCAATGTATGATACATTGATTCAATTAGCAATTGAATACTATTCATGACAATTCTTCAGTTTTATGACAATATATCCTTTTGGAGGATAAAAGGATTACTTTCTTATCTTGTGAGATTCTGAGGCAATTCAATTTATTAACTGTCTTTTCTTTTATGGTTTGCTTGCTGCTGAAAGATGAATCAGTCTTATTTGTTTATGAGATTGATCTTATTGTTCCTGTTGTGATTCATTAATCATTCTATAGTAGGATCAAGCAAACAATCTGGGTTGAAAATGCTTGGAGCATGCCTTACTTGATGCAATAATTAAGATAAAATGTTTTTGCTTGGACAATATAGTTGGCTTACATGCTTGCTAAATACTTTAGGATGCACTGCACCTTCACCGTTGACCCCCTCATGAGATGCTTGATTAGCGTCTGTTTCTTGATCTTGTTGATAGTATTATAATCAAAGAATATTTCTGTTGGATGTTGCATTTATTCTTGAACTTGCTAAATATGAACTTATTAATGAACACT
Source organism: Ajuga reptans (assembly GCA_032274785.1). Classification (NCBI taxonomy): domain Eukaryota; kingdom Viridiplantae; phylum Streptophyta; class Magnoliopsida; order Lamiales; family Lamiaceae; genus Ajuga; species Ajuga reptans. The sequence goes on from JAUEKW010000008.1 coordinate 1,413,530, forward strand.
GAGACTTGAGTCTTTGACTTTACTCTAGATCGTGACAACTATGGAATGAACATTTCTCTTAAACTGTTTGCATTCGTTCAGAACTCTTGATGCTTTCTTCAGTGAGTCTACTTATATTTTGTTAACTTGCAATGAGGTAGACATATAATGTGTTCTGATTTCTTGATTTTCAATCATCTTCACATTTTCATCCCCTGAAATTGGATTTTATAGGTTTTTATTTTGCTTAATTATCTCATGTTATGCAGTAGGGAGTCTTTTAACTTCTCTTTCACGGAGTTGTTTCTGTGAATATGGGAATTGTAAGTACAACTTTTGAAGGTCCTCTGTATGAACATGTGTACATAATTTTTCGGATAGTTTCTTATCATTTAATTTTATTGCTTCTCAAGGATTATCGAAATGCACATCCTGAGGTCACAGTTCTTGATCCTCCTGATGCCATACAGCAAGTGCATAATCGTCAGTCCATGCTTCAAGATGTTGCAGACCTGAATTTGTCAGACCCCTATGGTAATGGTGATGATACACCTAAGCAATTTTTATCCTTGAAACCTTTATTTTCATGCTTGAGAGAAAAAAAAAAAAACTTGTGAAAAGTCTGATTCGTGTTAAAAGATGTAGGAATGTTGAAAATAGAATATTGACTAATATTTTAGAGGATCGGGGATTTCACTAAATATCTATCATGCAGGAAAAGTTGGTGTTCCTAAACAGTTGGTTATCAAGAAGGATCCATCATCTATTCCTGATGCAGTGATCAAGGGGGGTCTTAGACTACCAATTGGTATATCTCTCTTTATGCTTGCTCTTTCTTTTTCTTTCTTTGATCCCCTTTACGTGGACCTTTTTACAAATTGGAATTAGGGGAGGGGGAAGGGTTCGTACCCCCAAATTCCTCTCTAGTTTCTCTATCCACACTTATTTGTCAGTACATTCACCTATTTTTATAGGTAGATGTATATCTGCGCAACTTGTAATAGCACAATATCATCGCTAATATAATATGATTAACTGTCCATTTGTGAGAAAAACTAGTAGTGCTTTTATCCAGTAGGACACTGAAAACATTTTGAATGAATGGGCCCATTTATGAGAAAAATTAGTAGTGCTTATATCCACTAAGATACTGATGGTATACTAAATTTGCATGCTGCAGTGGCGAAACCTTTGGTTGCAAAGTCACACGAGCTATCTCTCGCCTATGACGAGCTCTCCCTTCAGAAGCTGGAACCCCCACTTGTTTTGCAGGAATTCATTAATCACGGTATGTCGACATAATTTAGATGTTTACGTTTTTCCAGTACTCTCTCACGTGGTTTGCCTTTTATAAAAACAAAAATAAAGATTATTTTTGTTAGAAATAGATGCGAAGTTCATATAAATAAGTTGGAGATGAAATTCCTGAGGCGTGCTTTCCGAACACTGTCCTATTGGATTTATCGAGTGATCCCCATAATCCCCCAGATACAACAGGACCTCTGGAGTAATCACCAGGAGCAGGAACAACAAAATAGAAGGATACCCAACAGCTGTGCATAGAAGAAAGGACAAGAATAGGGTTCTCTTTGTGCCCATGTGACCTCACTTCTCTGAAACCTCATAAACAGTATTTATAGGAAAGACAAGAAATGTTCATATAAAGCTAAAAATTAGGGCGGAGATAATAGAAATTATAGGTGTAGCGCTTAATAGTAGTTTAGCCAGACTTCTGTCGAAAAAATTAATTATCTTGAAGACCAAGTCATAGTAGGTCATATAAACTAATTTAATATAAATAATCTTTATTCGAATAGTCATTTTTCGAACAATTTTTTTATCAGATCTTTCTCTTTCTTTCTGTAGGAGGCGTGCTATTCAAAGTCTATATTGTCGGGGAAGCGATAAAGGTGGTCAGGCGTTTTTCGTTGCCTGATGTCAGCAGGCGTGAACTATCGAGGAATGCCGGTGTTTATCGCTTTCCCAGAGTATCTTGTGCTGCTGCTTCTGCTGATGAGGCAGACTTGGATCCCTGTGTTGCTGGTGAGCTTTTTCTCTTGAACACATCAACTTTTTTGTGCACTCTCACTCTCTCTAGAGGGAGCTTTTGCTTGCATCTCCGAGTTCCCTTGTAGGATTTGTGGTACAGTATGTTGTGTCTCTCATCAAACCTATGGGACATTGGATTTCCTTTCTTGCTGCACTAGTGATTATCCTCTGGCCTTCCTTTGTTTTTTCTTTTTCTTTTTTTGGTGGATTTCCTTTCTTTGCTGCACTAGTGATTATCCTCTGGCCTTCCTTTGTTTTTTCTTTTTCTTTTCTTGGTTTATTTCAAAATTCGTTTTTGGAAATAGAGTAAGTGCCTGTAAGAATTCATATATTTTAGTGTGTCCTCTTCAATGCAGAGCTTCCTCCAAGACCTTTACTTGAGAGACTGGCTAGGGAACTACGGCGAAGGCTGGTACTATACATCTTCCATTTTATGTAATTTTTCGTATCTGTAACTTTTCATCGATTATTATCTTGATGTTCATTTGAATAGGGTCTTCGGCTATTCAACTTGGACATGATTCGTGAGCATGGTACTCGAGACCACTATTACGTGATAGATATCAACTACTTTCCAGGTATGCCACAGCATATTTATGTATTCAGGGACAGGTATTTACTTACCTTGAACAGAGTTAAGCATGATACCAAGAATTAGCAGAAGAAAAATGCTGCAGAATGGGCAAACAACTTAGAGGGCGTTTGGCTAAGCTTATTTAATAGGTCTTGTAAGCTCTTACATCTATAATAAGAGCTTATAAGATGTGTTGTTACCTTACTTTAATAATAAGTTGTTGAAGTGTTTGTATAAAAAATATGATAGGGGCTTCTAAGATGTTAGTAACAACAATTATGTAATTAAAGTGATAAAATATAAAGGAGCCTTTCAAGTTAAGATTTTGTTTCGTAAAATAAGTTAGCCTTTTCTTACTTGTTAAAAAACAGCTTATAACTTCTAACATGTTATTTTTGCATAAAATATGGTCTTATTTTTAAAAAAATTGCCAGTCATTTTAAGGAGTTTATAAGCTCAGCCAGACATCCTCTTAGACAACTGGAACATAACTGTGGAGTAATGCAACTTCCGGATGTTAAAAAGAGAGAGAAAAAAAACCGTGTAAGGATCTTCCATTTTTGTTGTAAATTTCAGGGTACGGAAAAATGCCAGAATACGAGCATATATTTACAGATTTCCTTCTAAGTCTGGTAAAAAGCAAATAAAAATACTGAAGAGCTATAGCCTGGGAGGAGCCATGCCTGTCAGGAAAACCGCAACTGCAAAATCTCGCAGTTCATCACCATGCATTGGAAGGGCGAGCAGTGATAAGAGGTATTATCCCATATGCAGCTGATCCTTGACATTTGTCGTTGGGAGGCAATCAATTGTCCTCGAAAAAGGTCCTAGTCATGATTCTGCGGAGGCCAGCCTTTATTCGTTCATGTTTTTTTTCTTTTCTTTAATTCATCTCTGAATTCGAAGATCGTACAAACCTGTTCGTCTTGTTGGCCGGATAGTGATAATATTAGTTTTTGGCCTAGTATGTTAGATGTTATGATTCTCCCTGTAAGTGCATCATCTTTTTGTTGCACCTATAAATTGTGAGAGCAAAAGTGACTATTTAGACCTTGATGTTTTGTTCAATTAGAACTTGGCCATTTTTGAGCAATTTTTGTAGGTCCTAAATATGATTACCTCCGCTCGGAAATGCTCATCTAGCCACTATATGAATTTTGGATAAGGTAATTTAGCTTTATTTTATAAGATGTTGATATATTTACTTGTGTCCACCGTGAGTAGTGGAGCGGGGTTGTACATATTTCATTACCCACCAAATCACCGCATATAAGTTGCTCAAAATAATGTCATAAGCTCGTAAGATTATGTTATACTCCGTATTTATTTACTTGGACAAATTGTAGGACTCTTTTGGAGAAAAAACACACAAAATCTTAGTCAGAGAGACTCTTGTAAATTTTATCAATTTGACTACACCAAGATCAAGTATTTTGTAAGCTCAAATAGCTAAGCACTAATTAATTCGCATGAATTTCAAATCTAAGTATTCAAATAATCCGAGATTTCAAATTCATCCTTCAAACACTTCTAATAACATTTTGTATATTGCCGAGTATTTAGATAGTGTTTGCCGATACTTCTACTTTTGAAAATTGATTAATATTAAAGACTATGGAAAAAGTGATTTGCAATAAAAGTGGGTAGTGTTTGAAAAATAAGTGATTTTGCTTAAAACATAAAGTGTGAGTGTTTGCTGAAAAAGTGTTTAATTCATTGATTTTACCCGTAAAAGCACTTTTTGTCCTCCAAAAGCAGGTATATGGCTTCTTTTAGATTTTGGCCCAAAAGTCATTTTTTAAAGCCGAAAATAGTAAATGCAAACATTCAAAATAGAGTTTTTTAAGTTAAAAGCCCAAAATGACTTTACAGCCTAAACGTTATGATTTATTGTACTTTGTCATCTCAAAAAATCGAGAACCTACACCCAACTAACACTTGTCTAACATTCTGCACACGAGATGATGAAATCATAAAGTTCAAGTAGAAAATATACGTGACACTTATATGCCCCTGATATATGGATCTTCTTAAGTGCAACGGGTTGACCTAAATTCGATTTGCGAAAAAGTATTAATCGCTATAAAACTGATATACTTGAATGTACTTCAAATTTTTTATATTTTTTAATTTAGCACCTTTTTTAGGTACACTCAATAAAGTGACGAAAAAGTATCACTTAATTGGTTAAAAGTATTACTGTTTTTAATAAAAGTATCAATCCAAAGTTATACTTTCATTCATAAATTTATTAAAATAAGTAATACTTTTTGTCAATTAAGTGATACTTTTTGACAGAAAAGTAACACTTTTAAGGCCGGGTAGAATTATCCTACTCGTCGCATATTAAAAGATCCATGCAACAGGGCATATAAGATTTTGGCCCCGATTTTAAATATGTTGTTTTGGAGAAGTTATTTTATTCCCAATTACTTGTTCTAGCAAATAAATCACCCTCTTAATATAATTATGGCACGAGAGTAGGGGTGGCAAAATTATAATAGAAAAAGAGATAGTGAGAAAGAAAAACAGGAATGAGTGCAAGAGAGACATTATATAGTGACGTACTTGTCCATTCTTAGGGATTCTTATTTTACCAACAGTCTAATGTAAGAAATATTCAGGGTAAGCTTAAAAAGAAAAAAAGAAAAGTATATTTGGACTGACTTGTGCACAGCCTGAGCGGGATAGGGTGGCTTAGCCTCATAAATATTTGGTTTCAGCTGTAGATGGGACGATCCACCATATTCAAGTAATCAATATTATCATTCCAACAAACCCATTTATTTGATATTCCCGTACTCTACACACTCACAAGAATTTGACATCTATAGTACACATCCTACGTTCTCTGTTGTAAAGAATTTCGACTAGCTACGACTAATCCTCGTCTAGGCGCTAAGATCTCATTGACCACCTATGTTGTTTATTTCTCGATTCTTCCTCACCTAACCACTTATATACCCCCAATGAATCCCTCCTAAGCTCTGACTAATCACTAGGCCCCCAGTCTACCCTGACTAAAGCCTTCCGACTTCTACAACAGTGCCTATGCCACACCATCTACTATATAGTACTATTCAAATGATAATACACATCATATATATACTCAGTCGGATATGCTCCGGATCCCTAAAATCCAATTCAAATATCCCGATGTGAGTGTCGGAGATAGTATCAACTTTCATGGCGTAGGATAACAAGAAAATCCACAAAACTGAATACTGCAAAATGCAATTACCTCTATTTTCAGTTAGACGCGACCTAAATTAACACTCTCAGAATTCATCAATAACACACAAAAAATGTTAAAAATAAATCAGGGGCAATAACCAAATTGTAATTTCAATTTATTGGCACAATAAAAAAAATTGATAGGCTAAAATCAAGGATTAAATTTCCCAAAATGTTACTGAATTCTCAAAATAATTCATAATACAACCTTAATTGCAAAATCAACCAACTGGGAACGAAATTCAAGCAATATTACTCAGATTGGACAGCAGGCTGCGGCGGCGCTGCGTCAGAGTTATCGTCGGAGACGAAGCTCCATTCCGGGGGAAGAGGCGGAAGCGGAGGGTAGTCAGTCGGACGGCGGCGGATGTCGGAAAGGCGGGTCTTACGGGGGCGGGTCTTCATGTGATGTTTGGTCGCCTTCTTTTGTGGCCTGGACGAGCACTCTATCACCAGGCCATTACCACCGCCGGCCACTAATCGCTGCGGTGGCGGTCCGGCCTTGGTTGCGGCGGAGGAAGGAGGAGGAACCACCACTCTTGCACCAAACAGGGCAGATACTGACATTTTTTTTCTCTTTTGTTTGGAGGATAGATAAGGTGCGGTTATATGGTGCCCAACTGCCCAATTTTGGCTGGGAAATTAATCCAAAGGTTAAAAGTCTTTTATGCTTGAAAATCACCATCAATGACAATACTGTATTATAAAAGACGCTAGACGCTAGTCGGACGGGTGACTGGGCTGCTAGTATCTGATTGGGACTTAGGCGGGGCTAAGTAAGGTCTAGGAAGGATTAAGCAGCAAAAGTCGGAGAATAAATATAGGCGGCCAAGGACAGTCTAACGACTAGGCGAGACCTCATCAGAGCTAGACATGAACTTTTAAAATCTTTATATATAAAAGGAGGATACAACTCTCCAGTGGCTGACACGTGTCGCTCTCCAGTGACTGACAAGTGTATGATACATTAGTTTTTATTTTTTTTTAAATAAAGAAATTAATATCATCGAGAACTCAAAAGGTTTATCGTCGAATTCAGAAGAAACCGCCGTTTCAAATCTGCGCTCGAGGTATGCATCTATATTTATGTACGTATATATCTATATATGTTCTGGTGTTGTAATTATTTTATTCCATTTTCGAATGATGGCTTGGTCTGGCTTCAGTTTGTGATTGAATTCAATCCTGCATTGAGCAGAATAGGACACATTTTTAATTTCCGAAACGATAATTGTGTTAAAATAAACGTTTCTCCCCCCCACCCGAAAGGCGTTTCATAGGTGAGGAAAATATGAAAAGTCACATAATTTGAATGTATTCCAAAACAACCGACTTTTTACTGCACACTATCATTCCATATTTATTCTATTCTGAAATAGTTGCCTCTCCCTCTTCCCTATCTCTCTCCTGCAACCATTAATACATTTAGACAACTAATCGAGGTGAATAAGGAATTGGTTTCGAGCATACAGGTAAATTCCTTATTCATAATCTTTATTCTAGAGTTCAATTGCATTTTTTATTTACAAAACTTTTGCATTAGATTTATTGTGCATTAAGTTTAACAAAACCTGAATTTCAATTGACTTCATTCTCTTGCATATAATCAAATTCTGTAATCGGTTGGTATAATTTCCTCACTAATCAAGAATGAGTTGCATGTTCAATTCTGAAATACTAGGAAAGAATTCCAGGCAGAAATTAATCTGAGGAGAGTGAAGAAGGTAATTTCTTTCTTAAATTCTGAATTCTATCCTTATTGTTTGCTAATTATCTATGGTAGTTAATTGTAATCGGCAGATTGATATGCCTATTTCTATTTTTTGAAAACTGGAGCAAGTAATGGATTGAATTTTTTTCATGGATAATATAAATCTCACTTCAACCGTATTTGTCTTCGGAGACGGAGATTATTCATAGCTGCTTGAAATACAGGTACATAGATTGATTCAATTTTGAAAATTTTAAGTCAGACTTATAACTAATGTTCTCTTTTTTCAGCAGTAGTAGGCGTCTAAGAATCAGGTCACTTACTCAAATATAGAGAAAAGATTATGGAACACTAATCTGAAAGTGGGATATGAAAGACGCGTAAGAAAGAAGAAGAAGTTTGCCTAAAATCAGGGAATTTACTTTAATATAGTGAGAAAATTATGAAACAGTAATGTGAAAGTGCAATATGATGCTTTAAAAAATGAAGAGAGTATAATCTTTTATTCAGTGACTGCAGACACCAATATATAAAATTAAAAGGGTATAATCTTTTGTCCTGTGTTGAGGAGGAAGTCCTTGCAAGCATAATATCATGTCACTAATGCGAAATGTAGAGTATAACAATATTTACTGTTGTATATAATGCAAAACTCTCTTTATGCGAGTCTACCTATACAATCTGAGTTGAACCATTAATATGAGTTGGACAACAAGTTATGTAAGTTTTGAATTAATTGCAAAGGACTTTAGATGTTTCTTTTAAGTTTTGTTGTAAATTATTTTGAAAATGAAAAAACAAATACGGGTAAACCCAAATATAAGTATAATATTTATTCATCATCCACCAAATTTTTATTTTAAAATAATAGTTTAAAACGTAATTACATACTCAAGAAACAAATAAAAATATCTACACATAAATTACAAAACAAACCTGTGTATAGCACGGGCTATTATTTAGTAAATTAAAGTTTTAATAATTTTAATCTATTAATGTTCCATAAGACTTATTAATAAAAATTCCATAAATCAAATGTCGTAAGTAATACTATAAATTTGACGACATATAACAGATATTGCGACTAAATAACTTGACTAACAAATATCCAAAATTCACTTTAAAAAAACATGTAATATAATTACTTTAGTGAATAATTCCAATTAACATATTATTATATTAAAAATGCTTTATACGCTTTCACCTACCGCCCTACCTCCGCGTCAGCTCCTTTACCTGAAAATATTTATTTATTTTGGGGGTGAGCTACCTACAGTCTCTTACAAGTTCATATGAAAAATATATGATTGAAGCATAACATGAATAACAATTAACTTACAACATAACATACATGTGTACAAGTTGCCCCGAATCACACCAACATAACATATGTGTGCAGGTTGCCCTGGACTACACCAACTTATATTTATCAATCAAATTTATAATGCAACTTAGGTCTGGAATTTCATAACAGTTATATCACATAAATGAAACATATAATTAAAAAGACAAGTGAGAACTCCCACCTGAATTATGATGCGTGAAGGCGACGCTAAACAAGGGCTTTAATCGAGCTTTGGGGATACAATCTGCCGGAGCATGATCTCTAGGAATTGCAGCATTGGCAAAGATGGCTGCATAATTTCAAGAAATCGTAGTTGTGATAAGCATTTTGCACATTTCTTTAGATACATCTTATTTCAATTTATTCGAAGCATGATTTTGTTATATCTGATCTGAAGGGGAGAATAAAATATAATAAAGTATGACATGTATATTTATGTACATGGTGAGGAAAGAGTAAAAAACGCAAGAACATAACTTAAAATATACACCTAAAAAAGATGATTTCACAAAGGCCCGTGCTAGTATATATAATTATATATGCCAATATATCTCAAGCCTTTATAAAATTATTTTAAAATGTATCAGTCAACGCATTTTAGATTATTTAATTTGGGAAGTATGCGGAAAGAGGATGGTGGAGATTAAAAGAATTTTCATATTAATAAAGTAATTGTACTAGTAATCAATTGAGTTTAGTGAATTATGAATTGCAGAGATATATAATACTCCATCCGTCCCATAAAAAGAGTCATGTATCAAAATTACTTTTTGTCCCATAAAAAGAGTCATGTTTGAAAAGTTAAAGTTAGTTAAACATAGAAGTTACTTTGATTCCCTTATAAATTCATGTTAATATTTTGATGTCAATAGGATTATTTACGAGTTTAACAAATTTGTAAGGGTAATGATTACAATCATCCACTTACAAATGATTGTACATTGACTAAGTTGACAAAAGATAAAAACATTGTATATCCATCAAACATGACTCTTTTTATGAGACGGAGGGAGTAATTGAAATGTGTAATGGGGTTAAAAATATGTCTACAATATTTTAATATACTTTGTCTAGCGTAATTTGTCATATCTAAATACCATATTTAAATTTTATAAAATAATAAGAAGTAAAAATATAGGTTTTGAATTTTTTAAAAACGGAATAGTTGCAGCAGTAAATTATGTGCAACCATGGGAAAAAATGTATAACTAAAAAACTACTGGTTGAATTCTTTGGAAATTTATTCAGGATATAAAATATATATGGAGGAACGTCTTATTCAAAAATCACAAAATTTGAAGACTTATAACTATATATTTTGAATTTTATAAAACAGAATACATAATATTTTGAATCTGGATCATCAGTAAAAGAAAATTCATATAAAATAAAATAAAACTTAGATAAGGCTATAATTTTAAATAACACTTTAAAACATAAGGTTTAATAACATAATAAAATTTCATCAAAATCTAATAGTTATAAATAGGATTTTTGAATTTTTAAAGCAAATACCTTAAGATTGGGTGGAAGTGGAAAAAGAGGTTGTGATGATGATTTCAACTCCCCGAAGGAACCCTAGAGTAGTTGGATGACATCACTTTTCTTTACCGTACAAAATGTACCTTGTATAGAATAGTGGAGTCGAGTATCGTATCCACAAGGATTGGTATATTGAGATGATTTTGTATACCGTAATATGTAGTCATATAACTACATATTACATCAAATCAAGTTAATGTGGACTTTTATACCTGAAAATACACTCGTTATAAGGAAAACGAACATATACATCATATTTGCCAAATGAACCGAAATCGGATATAATTGACCTAAAATGCATGCAATAGCTCTAATATCACTATCTAAATGAGCCTAGAAAACATGCATAAATGACATATGTCAAAACCCCCAAACTTAAACCGTTGTCCGTCCTCGGGTAACGAAATATAGAGAAATCAAGATCATAAGCTTTTAGGGCGATTAGACGATGAGTTTAACAATAGACAACATAGACAATGAGCATATAATGATAAGGCAATACATCAACTACTCTCGAGACATTGCATTCTAAATAAATGATTCTCGCCAGTTTAGTGTATCACTCATCTCTCAAGTGTATGAAATATGACGTGTTTATGCTCGGATTAGGTCATGTGCATCATCTCCATATGCTTGCCTATTATCTAAATGAGGATTTGTACTAGACATTTGTGACAAAGAATCA
>JAUEKW010000008.1:1424748-1437256 GCA_032274785.1 Ajuga reptans
CTTCAAGTATACTATAAGGTTAAGAGAAACTTTATACCAAGTGGGGGGCAAACTCCGAGTAGATAAAAAGGTAAACTCTTATATATTATTCCCTAAACTAAAATATTTGATAAATTACATTGAAAAAAATGCAATTTTAGAAGATTTAAAAAGATGCACTACCACTGTGCTCTCCCCAAAATCCGTGAATGAACCTAAAAAATACTCAAAACTAGACATAATGTTGATAAGATCAATAAATTAGTTCAATTACAAAAAATGAATAATCAAGATATAATGCTCCTATTCATTTAATTCTATTATCTAACATATTTATCTCTATTGCTTATACTTAAAAAATACATTCATGGATTATTATTATTAAATAATTATTCAAATTAAACAAAAGAATTATTTATTTTAATTAAGTAGTATTAAAACGACTAAAATACATCTATATAATAACAAATTTTCACCGGGTCAGGGCAGTCCGTCCATGCACATGGTACAACCCTTCACACAAACACACTTTACCAGAATTTGTGTGCCCGCGCTCGCCATGTTGAGAGAGAGAGAGAGATCCTTTAGCAGAATGTAAGAAAAGAATGAGGACTCATACAAATGATAACTTAATATTACAGGCTATAATATATACATACAAATATTAAAAGGGCTGTGATGTGGAAGGGCTGTGATGAGAAAAGTAATGGGGATGGGGGGTGTTGATGTGAAAGGGTTGTGGATGTGATATTGAGATAGAGAAAATAGTGGCACTCATTTTAATGTTGAACGAGTTTGTGTAGGATTTGAGTTCAAACCGCGTGTTAAATAGTCGGAAGGGTTTGTAGACGTCTGAAACCTATTGTGCTGAAACCCAAGCAAACACAACCTAATAGTATTTTGGACCAAGATTCCTAGGCCTAATATAAAATATCATGCGGGCTCGGCCAAGGGACCAATTTGACCACCTCGATCCGCAATGCAGGCAGCAAAACGAGAGCCGACAACACTAGTTAGTAGAATAAATTAGCATAACCCAAATATATATGATGACAAACAATTCTATATGACAACGCAAGACTGATAACATAGCAACGCTAACATTTCACACATCAGTCACTATGATCAAACTCAGATGGGCGATAATCTTTATCCTTGGAGTCGCGACGCGTAAGAAGTGGTTTTCCATTATCAGTACCATAAAAAATCTGTGTCAACACCGATTCAATCTCAGCAGGAGGCGGATAAGGCTTGCCCAAAATCGAGGAATGCGTGTTGAAAAAGTCCGTATAAGCAGGCAAAACGAGCCTCAAAGTGGCCTCCTTCATTTGCTCCCTCAAATCTGCATCAGACACAATCTTGTAACTGCTTCTATGCCTTTTACACATGTCATCAAATCCAACCATAAAAGCCTCCATTTTCCCCTCCTCCAACAATCTCACCAAACCGCCCCACGCCTGCTTCTGATACACATACGCCGATTCCTCGGCCACGTTTCTGTACCTCTTCTTCATGTACGCCTCCCCCACCAACTTCCCGAGCTCCGTATTTCTAGTCCTCATGTATATGTACCAGTAGGTATTCATGGAGAACAACTGCGCAAGTATTTTATCCCTGTACCACGATTTCTTAAACTCCGTATTCCTCCCAATCGCCTCCATTACATTCGAAACTGCGTCCTTAAGCAAATCATGATCACCTTCCGCCTCCAAAACGATGCCGGATTTCCATAACTGCTCTGTTCTAAGCACTTGCCCCATCAACAAACTATAATGATCCATAGTAAGATTCTTAAGGTAATTAACCGCGTAACGAACAAGTTTGGGCACAGAGCCATCTTGAGGTGGCGGTAAACCGTTCTGGTTGCCTTCAATCTGCAATCCGAACTCCCAAAAAACTCTACTTGATGCGTGTACTAGAAGCTTCTGGAGCTCTCTGAACCGCGAGCAGATATCCGAACCCGGTTCACTATCAAAAACGTATGTAAACTCCGGTTTAAGCTTCTCTAACGAATCAAACATGTCGAGAAGCTTGAATAGCTTCTGTGGCTCCTTGCTGCTGCGAGCTACGCCTTCGCCGAACCGGAAGAAGACGGCCATGATCTTGTCGGCGATCTTGATGAAGCACTCTGCCCATACTGCCCCTTCCATGATGCTGCCTAGGACTTGCTTGCAGAGGGTTTTTTCGGAAACCACGACGGTTTTCACGGCGAGCTCAAAGTGCTGGATCCAGAGGGAAATTGCTGACTCTAGAGTTTCCCATTCCATCTCATCTATTTCTTCTGGGCTGTACGTTTTCAGGTAATCTGGATTTAGTCTCATCAATGCTTTTGCTGCTCTTCTGTATCTCACCTGTTAAATACACACTACTTTTGAATTTATGTAACTTTAAGCTGCATGGATATATATATGGAGGAACATATTCATACTTCTCCGTCGCGTTTCATAAAAGTTACAACCTTGTAAAAACTATATAAATAAATATATGTCAATGTTGTAGAAATCGTTATACGCTAGTGAGGCGGTAGACAAAGGCCCAGCGACTAGTTATGGACTAAACGGGGGAAAGAAACATAGACAATCAGTGAGAGTCTAGTACCTAGACAGAAAGCAGCCCAAGCTATTTTGAGATATTTGGAAAAAGAGATATTTGTTGGTTTAATTATTTAATTGGTTATATTCCATATATATATATATATATATAAAAAGATAATCATAGGCCAGTCTTGTATCCATAACTAGCCGGTTTTGCACTAGAAAAAAAGCCTCTTAGATATAATAGGTCACTGATAGGCCCAAAAAAATAAAAAAAAGCGAAGTCATACATTATACACCTAAAAGTCTTGTCGAGCTACATTTTTGTGTTTTATCTTGTATTTCACAATGTTTTCCAAACGATACATGTATTAGATGATGCATTAATTAACACTTGTCGTGTATTAAAGATTGTTTAACAAGAGATGAAACGTGTAAAGTAATAGAGAATCCGAATTATATAATTTCTAGTTAAATTTGCTAAAATTAAGGCTATGTTTGATTGTGGTTGGGGATGGCTGATGTACTGTTGGGTGAGGTAAATAAGTTGGGGTAAATAACTAGGTTGGGGATAAAAATGTATGTTTGGTAGTTTTGGTTGGGGTTTTGGTTGGGGTAAATAAGAGGTTGTTAGTAGACGATTGATGAATGATTAAAGTAAGCATTGAGAATTGTGATTGATTGGTGATATCCCTTATCCCTTATCCCTTATATATTAAAAGAGAAACCACTTGGACAGGTGGCACTATCTTAGAATTTTGGGAATAAAAACCATTTTTTAATTATCTAATATTCAAATTTTCTGTTTTTGAATTATTTAATTTAAAATTACAAATTCAGATTTTCCATGATTTATATAATATGCCTTAGATTAAAAAAGATTATTATTTACAATTTAAAAAATGATTACTCCAAACTTTTAATATCTAACATTTTTATAAGATAAATTAATTCATAATTAAGAATCTAGTTTTAAAATTTCTCATGTCAAAATATACTTAATAATATTAATTAAACCAATCTTAGTTAAATTAATCTTTTCCATTAATTAATGTTTGACAAGCCAATTTTCTAAAATATTTCAAGTGAAATTCATAATTAATAAAATTAGTTAAGTGAACAACACTTAATTTTTGTTAACCCATCCTTCCCATTGTTGAATATTTTTTTTATCAGTGGTGTCCATCTTTGTTAATCTAGTCTTTGACCATTTTATCATCATACCATAACATTATTATCATTGCATGCGTGATATATATGTGTGTGTATATATACACCTAAATTAAATAAAAACCGTAAATAAATTAATCATGAATATAAACTTTAAGAAACCATTTCTTAAATATAGATAGTAATGATGTGCTAATTCATAAAATATCATTAACAATTATATATATTAATAACCTACTCATTTTTCATTGAGAAAACAAAAATTAAATAAACCCGTGAATATTATTCACGGGTATTGAACTAGTGATTTATTGTTGGTGGATGATTAGTTGTTTTTTTCAATTAGCAAGTTTTAACAAAATAAAGATGATAATTTAATAATGTTTTTATTTCAACAATTTGATAGTCATTTACATTTTATTTTAAAAAATAATTAAATTATTATTTATATAGTTTCAAAAATTACAGAAAATAAAGATTTTTTTTTTCAATTGTGATTGATTGGTGATGTGATTTAATATTATTGGTGGATGATTAGTTTTTTTTTTTCAATCAGCAAGTTTAATCATAATAAATACAATAATTTAATAATGTATTTTCATCAATAATTTAATTGTCTTTTATATTTTATTTTAAAAAATGATTAAATTACTTCTTATAAATATTCAAAAATACATAAAATAAAGAAAAAAATTCAATTATTATTTATTGGTGATGTGAATTTATTGTTGGTGGATTAATTTTTTTTATTAGCATGTTTAATAAAACTAAAGATGATAATTTAATTATGTATGTATTTAAATAATTTAATTTTCATTTATATTGTAAAGTAAAAAATGATTAAAATGTGTTTTTTATCAAGTATTGAAATTACATAAAATAAAGAATAATAATATTTTATGTTTTCGAAAATATTTAAACAAGGAAGGAACAAAATTCAAAAGTTAACAATATTGGGATGGAGGGAGACTGATGGGACTCATGCTTTAAAAGCTATAAAAATAGCTTTTAATAAAGCACCCACAACCACCCCCAACTATTCCCTTTCCCAACATCTTGAAAATAAACATAGCTTTAAAAAAAAACATAGCTTTTATTGGCCCAACCTCAACAAGTTGGAGCCAACAACAAACAAACATAGCCTAAGAGTGAGGTAGCAAGATATTTCATCAACTGGGTTCCATAACAAATCCAAGTCCAACAATATGAGGTTATTTATGATTCCTCCATATGTGTGTATATATATAAAAGATAAACATATTATTACCTTGACAAAGATATCAATGCAAATATCCAAGCAATCATTTGCAGCCAAAGTGTAAGAAATCCTCCTTAGAACCTCAACTTCCAAATCACTACCCAACCCTACATTCGCCACGTCACCCTCTTCTTCCCCTACACTCCCATGCCTTAGTTTCAGCAGCAAACCCTCAAACTCATCCTGCAAATTCAACAACGCTTCATCCAAAACCCCATCAAACCTCATACAATCAATCTCCGTTTCACAAACCGCCTTCAACGCCACCAGCGTCTCCCTCAGCCGCTCCGTCCTGTACCGATCCGTCGCCTTTGTCCTGCTCACAAACTCCACCACTTCTCGAAGCTTCCCAATCGCCGGCTCACTCTCTCCGCTTATCAACCCGATCGCTTCGTTCAGCCTGTCGACACACTCCACGTATTCGATCACCTTCTTCAGCCTCTTCCCTGCACTCTTCTCCGGCAGCAGCCAAGCTGCTGCCGCCACAAGCTTGCGCTGCAGAGACTCTGCGAGCTTGAAGCTGTCCAGGAGCGCCAGGCCGGGGGATACGGCACGGTTTATCCTCGTCTCCAGGGCTTTGTTTGCGATGGATAAGGATTGGAGTGGGGCGATTCGTTTTGATGACAGGTTTAGGGTTTGTTGTATGGATTCGAATTTTGCGTCGGTTTTTTCGTAGGTTGCGTCTATGTTGATGGAGGAATTGAGGATGGTTCTGAGATCGGAGCAAGCTGCTTGTAGCTTGAGCAGAACTGGATCGTCGAGCTCCATTAATGGTGCGCGTGTGTTGTTTAGAGTTGTAGAATGGAAGAAGAAGACGAAAAGGAGATGTTAAATGGGCATGGATGTTCGATGTAAATAAAGAAGGTGCAAATGGCAATGAGGGATCGAATAGGACAATTAATGATGCGGAGAGTACAAATATGACAGCCGGTAGAGGTATACTATGAACCGGTCCAAATAATCAGATATTCATTACAATTTTATGGGGAAATTTCTTTTTTAATCGTGCAACTCAGGGTGATTGGGCGAGTACAAAAAAAGTTATGTATCTTGCGTAATTTCAATTTTAGTTCTGTAAGTTTTGAAAAAATATCCAATTTAAGGACAAATCCTGTTGAATGTCACTAATTTTACCGGAGTTGTTGATGCTTAGGTTCTGGTAAGGATAATTGAGCAGATTATGGTTGAAAAATCCGATTTCGTTGCGTGACTTGTCCTCAAATTAGTGACCTAGGTACAAGATTATGATTCTGGTAAGATAATTGATCATATTATAGTTGAAATTCTAATTGCGTTGTGTGATTTATCCCCAAATTAGTGACCTAGGTACAAATCTAGTCGAAGGTCACTAATTTCACGTAACGTCAGCAACTCCGGCGAGATTTGTTCTCAAATTGGACATTTTCTGCAACTTACATGACTAAAACTAAAAGGCAAAAACTTATATGCCTCCGTTGCATGGATCTTTTTATATGCAACGGGTAGGATAATTATACTCGGTCAAAAAGATATTACTTTTATGCCAAAAGGTATTACTTAATTGGCAAAAAATATTACTTATTTTAATAAATTTATGAATGAAATTATAACTTTGGATTGATACTTTTATTAAAAATAGTAATACTTTTTCGATTGATACCTTTTCGCAAAAGAGTAATATTTTTTCGAGAAAAACTAATACCTTTTTTAAAATTAGATTTGGGTCAACCCGTTACACCTAAGAAGATCCATGCAACAGGGGCACATAAGTGTTACTCTTACTAAAAATACGCAAGATATAGAATATTTTTTGGACTCATTCTAAGTTAAATGACTAAAAAAGAAAATTTTCCATATTTTTTATTCGGCAAAAGAAAAAATATTGAAAAAAAGAATATTAAAATAAATATGAATTTGTCCGTTTGAATAAGGGACCAAATAATTTAATTTAAATAAATTTATTAATTATTATATAATTATTTAATTCATTTTAATCACTTTTTTAATAATAATTTGATAGTATCTTAAAATTTTTACCGTATCTTATTTAAAAAAATAACTAAATCTAAAATTTAAAAAATTAAAAACTTCACTAAATACAACCCAATGAACAATAACATTGCATAATTGCCTCAAGAAATAAGATACCATTAAATATATAATTCTAATTATTAAAGTAAAAAAAAAAAAAAAAAATTAAAAAAGAAGTTGTGCAACTTATATTGTAATTGAATCAGCCCGACTAGTATACCCGACCCGGTGTCTCAGTCCACGCTTAAACCCTCCAAAACCTAATTTCAATTCTACTCTTCGCCCCCCTTCTCCGTCTTCCAGCACTCAGCTCTTCATCGAAATCCTCCATATTCAATAAATACAAATGCTTAAAGTTCACAGAGTCAACTCAGTCGAGTGGAATCCATCACCTGTTGTAGCCCTAGCCACAAGCGCCGACGGGTCACAGGTCGCCGCAGCTCGCGCCGATGGCTCGCTTGAAATTTGGCTCGTTTCTCCCGGCTCCGTTGGCTGGCACTGTCAGCTTGTACGCCACTCTCTTATTTTTCACGTTTTAAATTTTCATAACTTTAAAACTGATTTTGAATTTGAAATTTTATTTTGGGGTTTGATGTGTAGACAATACACGGTGACCCAAATACGAGAGTTTCTTCACTGGTATGGTGCCAGTCGGGGCCGAGAGGTGAGTCATTAGGCCGATTGTTTTCTTCGAGCATTGATGGGTCGGTATCAGAGTGGGATTTGTTTGATTTGAGGCAAAAGGTTAGTACTCATTCTAAGAGTTGCTATGTAGTTCTACATTTGATTTGATTTGATTTGATTTGATTTCTGAGCATGCTGTTATTCTACTTCTAGAAGGATACTTTGGAGATTAGTTATACAAATTGGTAGAATTTGATGGAACATGAAAGTTAGATTGATATTGAGACACCTATTTTTATTTTTTTGTTCCATCTTCAATGGAATATTTTTGGCATTGCCAAATCCATTAGCATATTGCGCGACACCCTTCAACTATTGCACCATGTTTCAAATAAGAAGAGCAGAAGAATCAATAATCTTTATGTAATTTTTTTTTTTAGGTACGTTTTTGCAGTATTCTGGGAACTGCATACTTGTTGAGAATTAATAATCTTTATGGTCAAACTGTGAGCTTAGTAGAAATGCTTTAAGTTATTGATGAGTTACTGCTTTTGTTTCTATGTGTTATTTCAGAAGGTTCTGGATTCGATCGGCATCTCGATTTGGCAGATTGCTGCAGAGCCATGTGACGCTTCAGAGCTCAGCACGAAGCAGGAACTGAAGTCTCATGAGAATGATAGTGCTATCTCTTCAATTACAAATAATGTTTATGAAGAGGAGAATAATGAAAGCGAAGATGAAGACATTGATAGCAATGCAGTTCAAATCCATGAGCACAATGGTACTCGTCTAGCAATTGCTTGTGATGATGGCTGTGTTCGGATCTATACAGTTTCTGATGCAGAAAAACTAATTTACAATAGAACGTTGCCAAGGGTCAGTGGTGAGACATCTGCCCCTATATGGTTGAATAACATTGTGCTGGCCTTGGTTGAAGTGTATAACAATGGTTTGATTGTTTTCCTTTTCTCAGGACGTATACTAAGTGTAACCTGGAGTTCAGATGCAAATAGGATTTATTCAGGGAGTAGTGATGGGTATGCCAAATTAGGTTGCTAGATTTCAATAATGATACAGATGTGGCATTTCTATTAGCTCGTGGATAAGTGTGTTAACCTAATTTCTAAATGTTCATGTTTCTGAGAGGTTTATCTATTTTTATTATTTAAATAGGTTCATAAGATGTTGGGATGTCAAATTAGCCTGCGAGCTTTACAGAATAACTGTTGGTCTTGGAGGAACGGGGAGTGCAAGTGATCTTTGCATATGGTCGTTACTTGCATTGAGGTCTGAGTTTGGTTCAAATAGTTTGGTTCTATTTCTACGTATGGATCTTCTTATAAAATAATATACAGATATATATTTCCACATATAGATCTGGTATGAAATGGACTTAATTTTTTCTCTTTTTGGATTTCAGATGTGGGACCATTGTCAGTGGGGATAGTTCTGGTGGTGTGCAGTTCTGGGATGGTCAGTTCGGAACTCTTTTGCAGGCTCATTCTTATCACAAGGGTGATGTAAATGCCTTAGCTGCAGCTCCTAGTCATAACAGAGTGTTCTCTGCTGGTTCTGATGGTCAGGTATATTTATTTTCTTGATTCGTCATATGGAATGTTTGTTCCTTGTGCTTTCAGAATCCCTCTACTGTAGCTACTATGTCAATACTTTTGCCATTGAAATGGCTTTGTGGAATTTCAACATTTTTCTGTGATGGTTGCACAATTTTTCTCCTTGATACATACTATGTGGGAATTCGGTTGATCTCGTCTCCTCTTTTGGTCTATGGTGGTTTTGATACAGTGATTAATGTATCAATTTTGTTAACTAGTTATATCGTGAATTTGAGATTGACAATCTATGTTATATTTAAATGATCTTTTTATTGCTTAAGTTGTAATCTCAGAACAATTTGCATGCCCTGTTATTTAGTTAATGGTACTTGCTATTTGTGTAGGTCATACTGTATAAACTTTCTAGTGAGGCCGTTGGTTCTGGTGATGGCAAGTTAGCCCCTGAAGCTATTAAGAGATGGATCTATGTTGGCTATGTAAGAGCTCATACGCACGATGTGAGGGCATTGACTGTAGCTGTACCCATCAGCCATGAAGGTAGATTTGTGATTTGGGTACCTATAATTTTGAAATTGCTGGAGTTGAATCAAACTTACTGTTCTCATCTTATTCATCAGATCTGCCACCTGATGAAAAGGTGAAGAGGTCACGCAGGTCGGAGAAACCTCTTGATTTCAGTTACCATAAATGGGCTCATTTGGGGGTTCCCATGCTTATCTCGGCTGGCGATGACACTAAACTTTTTGCGTATTCTGCAAAGGAGTTTACCAAGTTTTCTCCGCACGATATATGCCCTGCGCCACAGAGAATGCCCACACAACTTGTGCATAATACAGTCTTCAATCAGACTCCGTTGCTTTTGATGCAGGCTGCACACTGTTTAGACATTTATTGTGTGCGTTTGAAAAATGGTGCTGTATCTGAGGTTAGCCCTGGCCCATCTGGTGGGCATGCAAGCACTGATTTAGTGACACGGGTTAAATGCAAGGCTTCTCGAAAGATCATCTGCAGTGCAATTTCTTCGTCAGGTGCATCATTTGCGTATTCTGATCATGTGAAACCCAATTTATTTGAGTTGAAGAGAAACAAATCAGGCAAGACTTCGTGGACTGTAAATAAAAGGCATCTCCCTCAGGCATTGCCATTTGCCCATTGCATGATTTTCAGCTCTGATTCTTCACGATTGCTGTTATCTGGGCAGGACAGAAGAATATATGTACGTATTGTCTCCCTTATACCCTTGCTTGCTTGTATTGTTCCTGGGTTATCATAACTTATGTGGTCATTTGACAACAGTCTATTTCAAGGGCGATCAAAATCAGCCAGGTCTGGTGTAAAAATAACATCTAATCTAAAAGTATGGCTGTTTCACTTGATTACAACCTTCTGTAGACCTACCTTCACTAATTGCAAACATGCTTGCTAGATAAGGCATCATAGAACGGCATCGTAGTTTATAGAGTCCCAACAATCCAAAAAAAAGAAAAATGCAAAAACGAAAAAGAAAAAAACTATATATACAACAGTTTATATAGTACCATGAAAGACATCTCTTAGTAGAATGATCAAATAGGTAAATATCCTACCTATTTCCCTTGACAAGTAATGGAGATATGATCAAATAGATAAATTTCATAATGAAGGGCTGTTGACATATCTTTAAGTCCCAGTTTTTGTACACTTACAGCTTGTAGACATATCTCAGGTGGTAGATGTTGGAAGTACGGAGGTGGTTCATGCTTTCACCCCTTGCCGGAAAGACGATGTTGAGAGTTTGCCTCCTTGTGAACCTCCAATTACAAAAATGTTCACAAGTAATGACGGCCAGTGGTTAGCAGCTGTCAACTGTTTTGGAGATGTGTATATATTCAATCTCGAGACACTAAGGTATGGTAGATACCTTTTTACTGTTTAGGGATGGCAATGAATAGGGTTGAAACCCGAACCCGCCGTAAAACCGCCCCGTGTGGGGCGGGTTAAAACCCAGTCAAACAGGTTTTGGGGCGGGTTAAAACTCGTTTGACCGGGTTCTGCCGGGTTTGAATTGGGTAGTGGGTTTTGCTAAACCCGCCCCTAACCCGCCCCGTATATATTATTTATATTAATATATTAATATTTTATTTATTTTGAGTTTTTTTATAGTAATATATTTCACTTACTACTAATTTTTTACCAATATATTTATATCTTTTATTGTTTTTGCTTGTTTTATTGTATTTGATTCAGTTTGAGAACATATTTAGTTATTTTGGTAAATGAATTTTTATCAGTATTGTATATTTTATAATATATTTCAAGTCTAGAATCATTATATTAAAAAATAGTGGCCATAATATTGAATATATTGGGGGAGAAAAAACAAAAAACAATTTGGCCGGCCGGGCGTGTAAACCATCGCCGGGTTAGTGAAGTGGGGGTGGGGTTGGGTTTTCTTAGGAGCGGGGTAAAGCGGGTTACGAATCTAGTTCTTTCCATGCAGGGCGGGTCATGGCCATGGGAAAGCCCATACCCGCCCATACCCGCCCCATTGCCATCCCTATTTCTGTTGTTCTGTTGGATAGTACATAAGCTTGTTTGAGTAAACTCATCTTGTTTCAATTTCTAGCAACTAGCAATTTAATGAATTTGTTTTGGAGCAGATAAGGAAAAAATTAAAATTGTTTCAAATCTTCGTTCATGTTTCAGTTACGACGTTTTTGAGTTAAGCATGCATTCTTCTATTATTATTTCCTGGAGGACATTTTCTGGTTTCTAGTTCTTCGTTCGGTGAAAATAACTACTGGAAGAGATGGCTAAATTATCTTAGCATATTAATACTAAGTTGTTCTGCATCTATTTTTACCGTGGCTGATTTTTATAGTCTTCATGTTAATAAAAAAGAAAGGTTTTGTTTGACAATGGTTTATCTTTTTTTTTTTGGTCACTTAATTGAAGGATCATCCTTCCATAAACCATATTCGTACTTGTACAATTTCGTTAAAAAAAATTATTTGACTTTTGCAATCACATTAACTTATTCATAAAATAAAAATTTAGTTTTTTTTTACTTTGACTAATAAAACGAAGCATTGACTTTTTGAAAGTAGACTCTTTTTCTAGGATGATTTTTTTTTTTTTTTTTGAAACATCGACTCTTTTTATGGGATGTAGCCTCAATTAGTAGTGGTTTCGATTAACTATAGCATGATGTTATGAATATTTAAATACTGATTCTCCATAGTATGTTGGCTGAAATTGTCCCCTAGATGATTCCTTGATGTAATAATTCTTCTCTTTTTTTTTATTACAGGCAACACTGGTTCCTATCAAGATTAGATGGAGCTTCCATCACAGCTGGTGGTTTCACTCCTAAAAATAGT
>JAUEKW010000009.1:12160-32265 GCA_032274785.1 Ajuga reptans
TAGGTGTGTGATTGGACCAAAAAATAGTTGAAGTGTTTATTTGTACTTGGAGGTATAATTCAAGGGTCTATTTGTACATTATCCCTATATTTTATCAACTTTGATCTCCTTTTTGTTTAGGTTAAAAAAGGATAGAGACGTGGTTCTTGGGAATTGATCTCTGACCACTAACCTGAATTATAACTTACAACATGCTTACCTAACTGAACTATAATCAATTTCCACTTTGACCTCCTATTTGTTTGAAAACAGGAATAAAATGGACAAACGTTAACTGTAGCATAAAAACACACTATCTTTATTATTTTTTCAATTCAATACACCTTAATATGCTTTGGGCCCAAATGATTGACGTGGAGCCTCTTAAAATCATGATATGCCTAATTGTAGAGGTTAATTCTACGAATTCTTAAAATCCCTAATGAAATGAATACACATTGCTTTATCATAAACCTAATAATTAAATGTTGTTATTTTCATTAATTAGGATTCTAAAACATTATATGATTACACTTCTATAGTAGAGGATGCGGAAAAATCCTCATTTTGGGCTCCACGTTAGCAGTTGGAGCCCAATACTTACTCGGGCACGTTGAATCCAAATAATTATAAAGGTGATGTATTTTTTATATTATGTTTAAAAAATATATGTTACAAATGATAACTGACAAGAAAGTCGCAAATTTTCACGTAATTAAGTCAACTTTGTAACTTTTGTTTTGACGATCTCCCAATCTCATCACAGATCTACTGGTGGACTGAGATCTATTAAATCATAAAGGAATTGCAATATTGTGATAATCCTACATCATTAGATTCAAATAAAATATCTTCTCAAAAAAAAAAAAAAGATTCAAATAAAATAAATTTTTGAATCTTAGTTAGGATTCACAATTATGATGCATAATTGATCTTCTCACAATGGTGTTTTTTCAATTGAACTTGTTAATTCATCATCTTTGGAATACTTTTATCAGTGCAAGGATTTGTGATTTTATGATTATTTTTCTAAAATAATTTAAACGGAACATTCTTTTTTTTAAGGAATAATATTTCATTAATAATTGGAATCAACACGTACTAGAGAAATACAAGACACAACAACTCAGATTGTAAACGATATCTCGGTCCAATATTTTACTAGATATAAACCTAAACAAATCTAAACCCGGTGGGAAATTTACTGCATTTTTAAGGTGAACGCACTAAAGCAGATTTGCATTCGAAATGAAGACAAAAACTCCTCCTTATTTACCAGCTCATAATATTTTGGTCTTTTGCCATTTTCTTCTTAAAGGAGATTGTTTAATTGGTAAGAATATTGAAAATTCTAATGAAATTATTTATTTTAAACTTTGAGAAAAGCTTTATATATATACCTCTTTTGATAAAATATAAAGCAAATCATGTTACGTATTTGCATGATTGTTTGATTATTTTGACTTTGATTTTGGCCATATGAGTAGCCTATATTGAAATCATCCAACAAATTTGAAAAAAATCAAGAAATTAGGAAATTTGGTAATACCTTAATTGTTGTATTAGGGAAAATAATAAACCAAACTACCCGATACCAGATTCGAGATCTCTCGTTACAAGTTCGTATGCATTATGTCTGATTGAAACTATCAAACAAGTTTGAACATACTTTTACATTTAATAAAATCTAAAGCTCGACATTATCTCGACCTTAGCAAGTAAAAAAAAAAAAACTCGGTCGACAACGATTCACCTAATAATCAAGTTCAAACATAATATTAGAAGCTAGCTAATATTCCCAGCTAGTTTTAACAACATTACATTCGATTCGGGTCAACTCGACTCATGTACAACCCTGATCGTAATATATGTCCATCCGTAAATATTTAATACCAAGAATATTATTATTACCATAAATCCACAATACGAATTTCAGATTAGAAAAACAATTAAGAATGGAGGCTATTAATTATTAACATTTAATTAAATGAAGAATTAAGTGAAAAGCTGGCACTTAATGCGAACAAAGACTTTGAAAAGGCACATGGGAGCGCAAATCCAACGGCTACAATTAACTAGCCGTTAATTTCAAAAATATGAAAAAGAGAAAAAGAAAAAAAACAATAAAGACGCAATGGGCAGGCAGACATATATCCGATGTTTACGTTCTCCCCTAATTTCCCATTAACCCTTCAATCGAACAGAGAGAGAGAGAGAGAGACAAGATTTTCACACAGAAACACACACTGATTTAGAGAGAGAGAGAGAACAGATTTTCACACACTGATATAGAGAGAGTGGAGAGGTTTGTGATTGATTTGATGGGCTTCTCTTTATAGTCCCTCTCTCTCTCTCTCTCTCTCTCTTTCTCTCTCTGGATCTGTTGCAGAGTGCATTTTTCTGGGATTTTCTTGATTTTCAGGTTTCTCCTTCTTTCTTTCTTTTTTGATTCTTTTATGATCTGGGATTTTGTTGCTCAGTCTTCAATCTTGATTTTTGAAACTTGGGCCCATTTTCTTCACTTTTTTTTATATTATATTTTTAATTTCTGTAATGGGTTTATGATTCAACTTGTTTATCCGCAGTAGCTTTGGTAAAAAAGATGATCAGGATGAGATCAGATGAGAATTTTCCTGCAGTGATTAGGCCAGGAAATGGTCAAGGTAATTTGAAATTTTAAAAGTTAATCTACCACAAATTTGAAAGAAGTAAAAAAGTATGATGCAGTAATTAATTTTTACTGATAGGTGAATCAAAGGTTGGAGGTGGAAAATTTACTGCAGGGGGTGGAAATAACAGAAGGGCTTTGAGTACAATCAATAGAAACATCATTGGACCTCCTCCCTATGCCCACAAAAGAGGGGTCTTGACAGAGTATGAATTTCATAATTTTTTTAAAATAAAAAAGAATCTTTTCAGATCAAGATTTAGTCTTGTAATATTCTTTATGCTGATCTTGATCAGGAAAAGTGCTAACATTAACAAGATTCCTACGGTTCCGGCTCATCGTCCTGTCACGAGGTTTGTTAGTTCAACATTCTTGTGTTTTTTTTCAATATTCGAGTTTCTTTTTAGTCGATTCGAGTTCCTAAATATTTTTTGTGTGCATTTGATTAGTTAAGATAATGGGATTGATCTTAGTTTAGTTAGCTAGTCTTGGTTAATTAAGTAGGTTTTTGGACCTCAACATTCTTGTGTTTTATTTCAATATTAGAGTTCCTTTTTGTCGAAACCAGTATTCGAGTTCCTAAATAATTTTTGTGTTCATTTGATTATTTAAGATAATTGGTTTGATGTTAGTTTAGTTAGATAGTTTTGGTTAATTTAAATAGGTTTTGGACCTCATAATTTATTGTGTTGTGTTTTTAGATATTCGAGATTCCTTTATGTCGAAACCAATATTCGAGTGCCTAAGTAATTTTTATGTTCATTTGATTATTCAAAATAAGGGGTTTGATTTTGATATTAGTTTAGTTAGATAGTCTTGATTACTTTTAAATAGGTTTTGGACCTCAAAGTTCTTGTGTTTTTCTTTTCAATATTCGAGTTTCTTTTGTCGAAACCAACATTCGAGTTCCTTAATAATTTTTATGTTCATTTGGTTATTTAAAGGTTGATTGATATTAGTTTAGTTAGATAGTCTTGGTTAACTTAAATTTATTGTGTGTATATGATTTTTCAGGAGATTTGCTGCACAAGTATCTGGAAAAGAGCAGCAGCAATCTCTTGAGGTTTGGTTTCTTATATTTAATATTTGAATGCATATATAATCTATCTATCTATCTATCTATCTATCTGTCTATATATCTAATACGGTCGAATCATGTGTTATTCTAGGAAGTAAAGCAACCACCAATTCAGCCTGTTTCTGTCATACACCAATCCTACGAATGCATCACTATCGATGCAGATGACCACAAGAATGTCGATGATCATGACGATGTTCCGATGTATGTGCAACATACAGAGGCTATGCTCGAAGAAATTGATCGAATGGTACTTCCTCTCCCTCTCTCTCTCTCTCTCTCTCTCTCTCTCTCTCTCTCTCTCTCTCTCTCTCTCTCTTATTGCAATTCTTGATGTTGTACAGTATGATGTGCAGGATGCAGAAGTTGAAATGGAAGACATTGACGATGAAGAGGATATCGATAGTTGCGACACGAAAAATCCACTTGCAGTCACAGAATACATTGATGACTTGTATGCATTCTACAAAAGGACAGAGGTTAGAAGTCTCTCTTAGAGGTTGCATTGGCCTGCCGACTCGAATTGCCATCTCTAGTCTCTCTTTATGCCTTTTGCTCTTATCATTTACATCATGTCGAATTTAAAACCCGATTTCTGATTTAGTTTTGTTTGCTTGATCGTATAATATGACTACGCAGAGCTTAAGCTGTGTCCCGCAAAACTACATGGATCATCAATTCGACATCAATGAAAGAATGAGAGGAATTCTTATTGACTGGCTAATTGAGGTAAAAAAAACAGAATCAAATGTTTTTTTTCCAATGTATTTTATTGCATTCTATTCGACATTAAAACGTGACGTGTGTATAATGTGTAGGTGCATTACAAGTTTGAACAGATGGAAGAGACCTTATACTTAACTGTCAATCTCATCGATAGATTTCTATCCGTCCAATCAGTGGTTCGAAAGAAACTGCAGTTAGTCGGCGTCACTGCCATGCTTCTCGCCTGCAAGTACGAAGAAGTTTCCGTCCCTGTTGTTGAGGACCTTATACTGATTTCAGACAGAGCTTATAGCAGACAAGAAGTACTTGATATGGTATTGTTTAAGATTTCACACTTTTTTTAACATTGAATATTTCTTATCAGAAGTTTAAGTCTTTTTTCTTCCTACAGGAGAAATTGATGGTCAATACCTTACAGTTCAATATGTCATTGCCAACACCGTACGTGTTCATGAGGCGTTTCTTGAAAGCCGCTCAATCGGACAAAAGGGTTGGTCGAAAACTTGATCTTAAACCGATCAAATCAATGAATTAATCTATGTTTTGTTTTCTTTACTGATTTCTATTTCTATTTTTTTTACTTTGGGTGAATATGTTACTAGCTGGAGCTGTTGTCTTTCTTCATAATCGAGCTCTGTCTAGTCGAATACGAAATGCTGCGATTCCCACCTTCGTTACTAGCAGCCGGTGCAATCTTTACCGCACAGTGTACTCTTAGCGGGTGTAAGCAGTGGAGCAAGACATGTGAGAAGCATACTAGTTACACCCAAGACCAGCTCATGTAAGTGATTTCCGTCTCGTCTATGTTTAAAGAAATAACGTAGTAAAACGAGATGAAAATAACCGATCATTCGATTGATCTTCGTAGGGAATGTGCAAAGCTTATGGTGAGTTATCATCAGAAGGCAGCAAGTGGGAAGCTTACTGGTGTGCATAAGAAGTATAGTACTTCGAAATTCGGGTTTGCTGCTAAGGCTGCTCAACCTGCCGTCTTTCTTGTTGATGATGATTATTAGTTGGGTTTTTTGGTGCTTGCTTTGATCTATAACTGTTTGTGGGGAAGGTGGGCAATTTGAGCAACATAAGTTGCCCCTGGGGATTGACATCAACTGAATTTTCTTGACTTTTGTTCTGCAGAGTCTTTCTGATGGATGTTTGTTTTGTATATTTCTCCAAGAATGTTTGTTCTGAAACACACAACTCTTTTTAGCCGTTGGATCGCACCCCGTGTCTAAAAATCTCGTATTTCTGCTTGGCTTCTGGATGTGTGCGAAACGATTCATTTTTCTCATTCAGGTTATTAGAAATTATCGCAAGCAAAGATTCTCAATTAGTTCAACAATACATACAGAGATGCAGAAGATGGTTTAGTCATCTTCCAAAGCATCCATTTCTGGTACTAATTTCTTAACCGGGTTAATCGCTATCTTCATCAGGATAAGATTTTTCATGAGAAATATTTTCATTGCTCACCAGTTCCTCATCAGAGCTAGTTGGCTCGTCATTTTTGCTTTCTTTTAGTTTTTCTTCGACTCGATAATAAACCTGTGAGAAATAGTACATATGTTAGTAATAGCCAATGATCTGAACCAAAATAAGTTGCAAGTAAATTTTGAAATCAAACACAGGGATTTGACAGAGTTGGCAGTTCAATTTTCACATAGACAAATGTCAAGTTTAATAATTATTGGTAAATAATCTGAACTGTCCACAAACTTTCTATAATCCAAAGGTGTAAAACAGCAGATAAATGTATTAAACGATGGTAATTTTCAGGTAATGTTGATCTCACCATAGAAGATGAATTTCAAATTGTGTATTCTAACAATTTTCTCCTTCACAACTACAAGTGACGAACGGCATACAAGGTATGAGCATATATATAAAGTTTAAGGTTAAAAAAGCATACCAGACATGTACGAGGAGGGGAAAGAACTTTGAAGGAATTGGGGCGGTTGTTGAAGTTCGTTTCAGGGGCACCAGGTACACCTTCAGGCACTGTGAAATGGTCAATATCGTGGCCTACCTGTCCAGAAATCGAAATATCAAATTTTCAGAAATGTATAATCAAATGACATCAAGCCGATATGCAGTAGATAGACCTTTAAAGAGAAGTGGGAAACAGGGACATCAATCACCCTAAACCTACATTTCATTTTGAACCACACAAGATGAGTAGTAATATAAAAAGAGTACATAAAGACGTCAGTGAGAAGTTATTCCGAGTCACATATTTGAAAGTGTGTACTAATTTTGTTAGGCACTTCACTTACTAACGGTGTATTCTTTCCCATTCCTACACTTAGAACAATACACGAGGTGCAATACCCACCAATTATTTAACACTCATCCACATGGGTATGTATGCGACTATTATATAGTTGATGCTACACCCCACTTAATTGACCAAAACCATAATAACACTATTCGCTTCTTGTTCAGAGGGTGAGCTTGGGGCCTTACTCTTCCATGTCCACCAAATTCCGGAGCATCACTGTCCAAAGCAACTCTATATTTTCCAGGCAAGTCGCAACCAACTTTATACCTGTACATGAAATGTGTGAAACATATTAAGGAAAATATGATCAATACACTGAGTTATACTTTTACCGATGTGTACACAACTTTAAAGGCAAACCAATTGCTTCACAAGTAGGTTACCCTTCATATGTATTTTCGGGGTGGAAATTAAACACAAACACTAGATCTCCACGTTCAAAAACAATGACCTGTAATAAAAAATCAACCAAATGATAAATAAAGTTGTTGATTTACCAAGAAAACCAATTCTTACTAGCAATCAACATATCTAAAATAATGAGGGCAGAACATGAAAATCATGTGCATCAGATGAAAAGCCCTTTACGAAGTAAAAAAAAGCTTATCCTGAAAAGGCATTCGATAATTTTGCTAAAGGGAACATTTTTACCTTGTCATTTTCATCCATGCTGCTTACAATCTGTTTTGGTGATGCAAGGAATTTGAATTTTTCATCAAGCAAATTCATGGCTCTGTCAAAAGCATGCAGAAACTGCATTTACAATCAAAAGTCAAAAACTGCATTGACATGCAAATATATGAATATAGTACATCTAACATATAGTTTCAGAGAGAAATATATACAGCCACTGAAAAAGAGCTACTGTGCGAGTTCATAATCATAAGATAGTACACAACCTATCAAGGCTCTGGGGTATGGAAAATATAACGTAATAAAGAGAAGAGATATTGAAAGATAACATTTCAAATCTCAGAAGTTAGAGCACGGAATCTAATACAGTGAGAGATTGAACTAGAAGAGTTATAGCTGCAAAAAATCGGGTAGGATAGTTCCAGATCCATCATAAAAAAGAATTGCATTCTAAAAAGCACAAACAAAAAGGTAATAAAAATTCTATATCACCAAAGTGGACCTTGAATCTCAGATGATCAGTATCTACGAGATCCCATTGGCGTCTGCACTTATCATAACTCCAACCATTGCCTTCTCTAGGAAAGTCAATCCAGTCTGGATGCCCAAACTACAATAGAATCACAATATTCAGTTTTGTTAAAACACTGGAAATGATGTACCTGCAAACATCAAACTTAGAAACGATATCTTCCTATTAATTGAAACGGATTCCTTTCTAACAGGACATCTCTGTGAGCAACCTTTTCGAGAATGCATTTTGGCTTCATAAACATCTACAAATCTCTAACCAAATTTCATGATGACAAAGCCAGATGTTGCAAACTTCTCAACCTAACTCAGCCACCCTATACACAAAGTAATTTATTCATATACCAGAAGGTATAATTCAACCATTCTCTCCACTGTCATTGTACATCATCTGGAAGAAATTATCAAATTGAGGTGAACTTACCTCATTTCCCATAAAATTAAGGTAACCCTCTCCTCCTAATGCCATCGTTAGGAAATGAATCATCTGCAGAAAAGCGTTAACCATATTATACCATGTGCTCTGTATGACAAACAGAAGTCCACAATCTCAGATATACAGTGAACACAAGATTACTGAAGTACCTTGTGAAGGGCAATTCCTCGCTCAATGACTGGAGAAGCCTCGGTTAAACAGGACATACCGAAATACATATCCTTATCCATCAGTAAAAATGCAATTGTCTTATCACCAACAATAGCCTACTCATGCCCAAGCCAAATAGCATAGTAAGAAAAGTGATTTATGAGATGGAGATTGATAAACATATAACAGATCTCCATTATCAGAAGAAACTCACGGGCATATCTAGCAAGGTTTGCATAGGTAATTAAAAGAGGATTTGAAATTT
Organism: Ajuga reptans; assembly: GCA_032274785.1. Taxonomy (NCBI): domain Eukaryota; kingdom Viridiplantae; phylum Streptophyta; class Magnoliopsida; order Lamiales; family Lamiaceae; genus Ajuga; species Ajuga reptans. Next base: position 20,905 of record JAUEKW010000009.1, read on the forward strand.
TGTGATCTAGATATTTTTGGAAGGATGTAGAAGTAGAGGTTCCCTACAGTGAGCTCTATATTAAGTACTTAAGTGTGGGTTGTAAGATAAGTTTGAATTCAATTGTATAATACCTGATCATGACTCTCAGCATAAGCTATACACTTCTCAGTGTATCTCCTATTTGTCAAACTCCATGTTATTTCATTCATTGACCATTCTCCATCCTTCTTATTCTTTACATAGTCAATCCACTTGTCGGGAATGGCCATCGCTAGGCGGTAGTCGAAACCAGTCCCACCTTCAGAAACAGGCCGACCAAGTCCAGGCATGCCAGAAACATCCTCAGCAATCACAGTTGCATCAGGCAAGATGCTGTGTATTAGATTATTGGCCAACATCAAATAAACCACAGCATCAACATCTGTGGCTTCACTAAAGTATTCATTGTAGTTTCCAGTGAATCCCATGTTTACTCCATGATGATGATACAACATTGAGGTTACCCCATCAAAACGAAATCCATCAAACTTAAACTCATCAATCCACCACCTCAGATTGGAGAGGAGGAATCGAAGAACTTCCCAATTTGCATAGTTGAATAGCCTGCTATCCCACAATTTGTGATAGCCTCGATCTCCGGTATGAAAATAAGATTCTTGAGAGCTTTGCCCCACATCAAAACCATTAAGACCATCGGTTATATTGTTACTTGCATGGCTGTGAACCACATCCATCAATACTTGAAGACCTAAACTATGTGCCTTATCAATCAAATATTTGAGGTCTTCAGGGGTACCAGATCGGCTGCTCACAGCAAAAAAGTTTGTAACATGATACCCAAATGACCCGTAGTATGAATGTTCCATAACAGCCATCAACTGAATTGTGTTGTAGTTGTTTGCTCGAACTCGGGGCAAAACATCATCTGCAAACTCCCTATATGTACTTACACGTGGTTCTGAACTACTCATTCCAACATGTGCTTCATATATTCGTGGTGCCTCAGGTTTGGATGGACGAGGATGCTTAAACTGGTACCTGTAAGGCTAATGAAATGAGAAAGTGGTTTACTGATGTCAAATAGGACAGAAGTAGCACAGCTTCTTCAAAAATAATATTTTCAAACTTAGTTCAGAACTTAGCAGGAGATAATTTAAATACTTCACTGCTGGAGGTAACTTTTTTGAAGACTTGTGCACAGAGCAGAAATTAATAACCAGAAATTCTAAAGCTAATATGTCAAATTTTGGACTTTATAGTCCAGTCACTGTTGAAATACCTTTCAGCAGGTGGTGGGTCCCAGTAAACACCATCAAAAGGTGCAGCAAATTTGGTAGGATCCTGAGTTGCATACTTTATCCAAGCAGGAATTCGGTCGACCCAAACTCCATTGTGCTTAAATCTGAACTTGATCCTTGAGTTGTGTGGAATGGCTGGATTCCCACCAGTATCAGGAATGTTGATACTCCATACACCAAATTGACTTTTCTCCATTTTGTGTCCAGCACCATTCCAACCATTAAAATCACCAATAACTTCTGCTTCCCTGATTGGTTATTAAAAGCAAGAATCAAATAATAAGCCAAAAAATCAAACAAAGACATTTGTGGCATTCGAAAGTAAGGAAACATATTATTCTTCTATATTGTTTTCCATTTCCATAACCTTCATTACTTTAAATCAATTTATATTATGCAGAAGGTTCCATTTTGAATTAACTATACTTAGCAACAACTTTTCAGCTTTCTCAATTCTTGTATATAAATATCATTGTCTTTAATAGACTGTAGCATCCTAAAACTAAAAGGCAAACAAATTAGAAAGATAAACTGAGAATTATAATATATATGTAATATCAACTCAACAGACTCACTCTGCAGCTGGGGCCCATTCACGGTACACAATGCAACCTTCTTTCCGGTTAACCCCAAATTGCAAGTAACCTGAACATAAGTTTTAGCATTAAACATAACGATGTCTTTAATAGTCCCCCGTTTTGTGAGATAAATTTGGTTTCATAGTCACAATGGATGGTGATTGTATTAATTGGACAAAACCAATGATATGGAAACAGTAAAGCAACACTTCGATTTGTTAAGTTTCTGGACAACATGGACACTTTGAACAATTTAAACACAAAGACACGAACGGACGAACCTCATCCATATCCCATCTTATTACCTTGTGCGAATTCCTCCAGGCTTCCTTCATGTTTTTCAATGAGCCTTTTCTGTTCCACATATTTCCTTATTCTATATTTGAAATGGTCTTTATAACCTTCCAAGCCTGCATCTAGACTGAAAAGGCCAATGTTCTCAGCATCTTCCTTCATGTTTACTACCATAGAATTGTCATCAGTAAGAACTGCTGCGTCAGATGACCTGCTTGCCTAGTGAAAGTGCATAAAGGGTATACTTCACTCTCAATAATGAAATGATATACTTGGGATACAGCTTGATAGAATATCTTTACTAATAAAATGACTTAATAACCAATGAAAGAGTGTTATTCAATGATCTAGTGGTTAAAGGTAAACCCTCTTCGAGCTCATTCAGTTCAGCTAACCAGCACACAGCATTTATCTATTTTCTGCTGTTTTGTGTTGCAATATTTTGAGCACTAGAAAATATAAAGATCAAATTCCAAGAACATACCTTTCCATGTGCTATAGTACTTGACACGGATGTTTCTCTACAGTTTGCTCGTAATTTTCGAGAATTAAAAATGAGTCCAGAAGATTGCCTAGTGATGCACCTACCACTAATTGAGGCCTGTCAAAAAAAATCTATAATATCTTCAACAGGATGTTAGGAAAATGAAAATCACAACTAACGTAATCAATCAGAAAGCAAAAGAAATTATCTCTTGTTAGGTTCTTCAGGAAAACCACCAGCTGATGCAATAGAAAACTATTTTTGGTAATGGATTAATGAGAGTGTGTCAATAGGGGAAAAGAAAAGCACAAAATAGACTTCTTCTGCTCCCATTTCATGCCAGATGTTGGCACTTACCATTTTCTGTTCTAATTTTTTTACTTTTCATTTCCTATTTATGTCATTACGACATTTTTACCTCATACACCCCATTCAACAGAGGCTTTTCGCACAACAAAAATAAATAATTCATAAAAGAATAAATAAATAAAATTTGTAAACAAAATAAGGAAGGACAACTGGACAAGTAACAAATGTTGAAAGCTTTTGTCCTCAATACAAATAAGAACTGATGACTGAATCAGCTCTGTCATCAATGCCTAATTTTTGTATATCAGCACCAAATCATAGAGCAACTGAGTAACGGTTTAAGATAGTAGAATAGCCTATAGTCAATTATCATTGCTATCACTTGCCAATCATCAAAATTAATCAACCTAAACAACTAAAACAAATTTCTAGATTCATCTCAAACAACTGTTCACTTGATGAGCCTTCCTCTGGCATAATCAGGAAAAAACAGGAAGAGAGAGAGAGAGAGAGAGAGAGAGAGAGTACTTCATTTTACAAAAGCTTGCTTACAACAATCAACATTAAGTTGCAGAAACAATGATTTCGAACGATAATCGATCAAACAAAGCGGAAAGAGAAAACGAGAACTGAGCAAAACTAATTACCGGTGAGAATTCGCGTGAAATCGGTGCTGATGACCAAAGAGCAGATGAAGAAAGCAGATTGCACGAACTGTACATTTCCTCAGGATTTGGAGGGAGAACTGTAGTGAGGGGAGGGAGATTGCACGAATTGTAAATCACTCACATGATTTTTGCATTTACCGGACGGACCGTCTTCAATCATAAAGTAGACTTGTGATTATGCCAAGGAAATTACCTTAATGCCCATGCAAATTAAATCACCAATTTAAAAAAAAACAATTACAATTTGAATCACAGTCATTGTTCCTTTTCTATTTTTCGAAAATTTGTTAACTTGTTCGACCAATTCTTACACGTTGAATCTCATATTGTCCCAAACATTTAAAATACATTTAATAAATAAAAGTTTGAATTATGAAAACAATGTCGCTAGTTAGATATAATTTTAACATCGTATTCGAAATTTACTAGGCTGATAATCAAAATGAGATAAAATAACGTCATTTTTGTATTAAACTTTCTATTTTTTACTTTTATTTTATCAATTTGGGAATAATATATGATGTAAACTGTAAAATTTGGTTGGATAGTTTTTCCGAAAGATTTACAATGACTAAAATTGCAAAAATATGTTAAGTTCATGATTTATTTTGCTAAATCTGAAAATTTATGATAAAATTACAATTTTGTAAAAGTTTATTTTGTAATTAAGCCTTTTTTATTTTTCCAAGTTATAAATAATGTGAAAGTATTTCCCACTCCCAATTATATATATTTGGTCTCTCTCAAATATAAATCTCACTATTACTATTCAAAGTTGATTATGAAAAGAAAGTATACTCCACTCCTATTTAGGTATTTGTTACGTTTATCAAAAAGAGTGTTAGCTGTTAGATGAGATCTTCTATAATAATCTGTATTTCATCTTATATTAATAACGACTACATGTCGTATATATTTGATAATATCATTAATTAATATATTATGTGATTAGAAGTAATGAAACATGGGATGACATATAAACTAGAATAGATGATCTAATTTAAATAGATGTAAAATCAAAAATACTTTTTCTCTGATGTAAAAATCTCCGACTAGCTCCAATTAATCTCCGTATAGGCGTTAGACACATATTGATACCCCTTATATTTTTTTCTCGATTCCTCCCCGTCTAACTACGCTTATCTCCCGCTTAACTTCGTCTAGGCGTTCGGCCCTATCTTGCTGCTCGATTAGCATCTAACGACTATTACAACTTTTTTTTTTTTTGAGTAAAAGGAAACTCTTAAAGTAAGGGCTCAAACGTCATTGTATAATCTTTGCGGGCCCATTGCAAGTTTGCAACCCCACCACTTATGTCCAAAAGCACACGTGTCTTTGGGTGCTTTTTGTTGCTTTATGATTTTCTTTTTTAAATGCCTCATAATATTATTATTATTATTATTATTATTATTATTATTATTGTTCTTAATTGTTATTTATTTCAAGTGTTTTTTTTATCATTAATAACCTGATGGACGGTTTACAAGAGGAAGCAACGCATATTAAAGTGTTGCAATTAATTGTTAATTTTGTAGTATTTATTTATGCTTGCTTTGTCATAGTTATTAGGAATATGAATTTTATAATATATTAATATTTTCCATTTAGAGGTGAAGTATATGTTCTTTCTTGTTGTAAGTGTTTAATTTAATGAACAAGTTACCTATTATTGAACAAGTCAAATTAAATAAATAAATGAAGTTACATAAGTGAGGATTTATGATTTCTAAGCACTCTTATTTAAATACTTAATATTTTATTTTTGTCACTATTTTAGATACTAATCTTTGGAATGAGTATTTATATCATTCACTTTCCACTATCGTTACATTTCTAAGTTGATTTCGTTCATGCATCGCTACCTTTATTTTTATCGATCATATTGTTAGTGTTTATACTATCTATTAGTGCATTTTTTTTAATGAAAACCATATATTGTCATATAAAATTGAATTTTATTATATGTTGTGACAATAAATGTAGCAGTTGTTCTACCTTAGTTCGCCGAACGTTTGTCATGTTGTTCTAATAGCATTATTTGAAAATATTTATTCTGACAAATCTATATATATGCTTGGTTTGACAGGTCCTAGCCGAACATTTTTCGTCCCATAATTTTCTACTCGTTCAATTTTCGTCCCAAAATTGATTGGATTTTCAATTTCTTCCAATAATTTGATAAATTACTCGCATTTGGACCAATTTCTACCTCCGATAAGCAAATCGACTGGGAAACACATGTGACTATTTCTATTACAATTATTTGTCGTAATTGTTCTTAATTTCTCTTTCGATATAGGTAAGCCTTCATGTCACCAATAGGGATATGATGAGAATATTTATACATAACCATGCACTATTGTGCTTTGATACTATAAAAACTCTAGAGAAGCTACATGTAATCAAATTGGTACACATTTATAACAAGATGGGGGTATCATCTGTTTACGTGTCCATTGTAAAAAAGAAACATCATCTACCCTCGATCATCGTGTGGAGAAATGTGATAGAAGAAGTGCTAGGTTTGAAGTTATAACCGAGAGACGGTAACTTTAGCCATTTTTGATTTTGGTTCTTTGACTTTACAAAATAAAAAAAAAAATCATAAAGCCATGTGTAAAAAAATAGAAAATATAGTCCAGGACGAAGTTATCTATAGCAAATCACCGTCACTGGTTGCCTTACCTGTTGTAGGCGTTAACATGACGAAGTTATCGAGAATTTTGATGAGTTGGATGCAGAGTTATAAAATAGATCCCTCTAATTCACCCGTCCCAACTTATCTAAAATAGTTTGAAATCATAGCGATTTATAGTTATAAAAAAATAACGAGCGCTGTAATAACAGAAAGACTACTCGTATTGTATCTGTAATTGAACATTTTTCGACAAAAATATCAAGCAAACTTCGACATACTTTTACATTTGATAAAATGAACAAGCTCGAGCTTTATAAACTAAAATTACTAAAGTGTGGAATTATTAAAACTAAGACTAGTGTTCAGCTCGATTAAAGCTTGGTCAAATTCGAAATGATAATCAAACAAGCTCACGCGTATAACATTAAAAGCTCCATAATATTTAGAGGGAAGCAAAAAAAGAAAAGAAAAGAGCGTAGCAGTAGTAGATACTCGACTCGACTTATTTACAATCCTACGTCTAGCATATAGTTCAAAACAAATGCTGCCAAACCCAGGCATTAAAATTTAAAAGAAGTAACAAATCCATCAATTTTGAAGTGTCGTTGTCATAGTGAATGTCAACACTTTTTGATTGAAAAACCTGTCTATGCCACTTGGAAGTAATCACAATAGCCGAAAACGAAACAAACCGATATTTCGGCTATATTTCGGCAATATCCTGTGGAAAATACAAAGCCCCCCAATTTCGTTTCGGTAACTAAAAAAACCGAAATTTCGGCGAAATATTGCCGAAATTTCGCGATATTTTCATCCTTGCTTGCATCCACAATGTCAACTCTCCTGTACCTGTCATTTAAAAAAGTTTTATCAACTCATAGGCAAGCTAATCTTCTTCTTTTCATGGATTGTTTCAATCTCTACATAATGAATTTGAATATTTGAAGTCTTGGTTTTCGGTACAGACTGCAACCTTATAGGAAAGCAAGTGCCAATATTGCAATAGAAGTCGGCAGCTCCATCACGTGCCCTGCCCGACTCATTAATTTTTACTGAAGTGCACGTTTATTTTCACTCATTAAAATATGTCTAGGACCAGAAGTTCTCGTTTATTAACTAAAACATGATCAATAAATATACATATATACACGTTACACACACTTCGACATTAAAATGTGATCAAATCCATGTCCAGAATCAATTTCTACCCATTCATGGCCAACTCAAACAAGAATCAAGAGCAGCCATTGGGCCTAACCAAAACCTCCATGATCTAATTTCTCTAGAAGGGATGTTTATAAGAAACTCAAGTGCACTAACATGTAGATATATATTATATATACATGAAACTTCCAACATCTGGAACGAAGTTTTTCTCAAGCAGTGGTAATAGGCAACAAAAAGAAAACGACAAGGCGAGCAACCTAACCTGTAGTTCAATTGTTGCCTTTGGGGACATAGTTGAAACAGAGACCGAAAAGATGACGACTTCTCTGGGGAGTTAAGCGAAATTTAAATGTCTTCAGGACCTTGGTGCAAGGCAGCAAACGACCATCAATTTTCCCTTTCTGCAAATGCTTCGTGAACTTGGTGTAGTCAAAGCGGCACACACTTATAACAAGGTGTGGAATCATGGTGCTCACCTCCGTTCGTAGGTCCATTGTGCAAAAGAAGAATCCTCTACCCTCGGGCATCAGCCTAAGAAGAGTCATAGAAGAAGTATTACGCCTAAAGTTATGACGACTAAGAGACGTGAACTGTGGATATTCGAATTTCCCAGATTCTTTCCCGACTAGTTCATAACCAAGCGAACTGTTCATAAAAAAGTCTCTGAACAAGATGAATTGATTTGCACAACGTCCAGGTCGAAAATCACCAAGCTCAACAAACCGTTTCCACTCTTTCTTGTCTTTAGATGGTCGAAAATCAAGATTGAACATACCGAAACTCGTGTTGAGCACCAAAACAGGGTCATTATTCAGGAATGCAAATGCATAGATCTCACACTCATTTGACTTTCGATTGTCAAAACTTAGTCCGGGGAGTTGCTCCCATAACTGCTCGTGGGGATCATACAACTCGAAATCTCCAATATCAATTTTCTTTTCACAACGAATAAAATTAGTCGAAAACACTAGAATCTTGCCATCCGGTGTTGAGGTGGCTTTAGGAAAAAGCTTGGGGCATTTCATAGGTGAAATCTCTAGTAGATCACTTTCCTCTAATCTCTGATTGACAATATCCGGTGATACTGGAAGTTTATATTTCCATACTCTTCTCCCACCCTTATATTCAGCAACGGGATGGTAATACTCGAAAATGTAAAGAGAATCGCCTAATGCACAAAAAGCTTCAAAGTCAAAGCGCTCGCTGTTGAAACGGATGGTAGGAGCTTTGAAGGACCACTCATCAGAACCATCCTCATCTAAATCAACAATATAAATGCAGCAATCCTCTGGACCATAAACCGGATCATATATTGAGCACGCAAGACCAACACAAACTTTTCCCCACATATGGGTAAGGCGTGCAGGACCTAATGATATTCTCTCAGGTTGAACCCGGCCTAAGTAGCTGTCCCGATTTGGCAGTGGTCCAATCGGGACAGCTACTCTTAACTGCATTAAATGAAAGAAATACTGAATAAACATTAACACAGTAGTTTCATGATCAAAATATGGAACAGTGAGACTGCCAGGGATGGAACCAGGGGGGCGGGGGAGGCAGTCGCCCCCCTCAAATTTCAAATTTGTATAGAGAGTATACATATCAAAAAATTTGAATTTCGCTCCCCGGAAATTTTAAAATCCCCCCCCCTCCTCCAACTTGTAATCCCGCCCCCCAAACTATAATTCCTGGTTCCGTCCCTGGAGACTGCGTTTGGGGGAAGAACATCGATTGGGACTTAACCATAAATACAAATATCAATGGCTCTCATAACATTTCATCGAATTCCAGATATGCAGTAGGCAGAAGAAAAAGGCACATATTAAATAGATCAAAATCTACCAAGCTACGTAAACTTTGTCCTTAGATTAGAAATATCTAATCAACAAAGGAAAATGAATTCTCATAGACAATCCTAAAATCAACAACAGATTAAGCAAAATTAAATATCCCTAAAAAAATACCTGCTGAAGAACAAGGCTGTTTCCCTGCACAACCGATTACAAATCTTTAAGTCCACGAATCCCTTTATCTCTTCCCATATTCTTCTGATTAGCTCCTCCTCCCCTGGCCGCCATTGTTCGTAGGGGTATGCATAATATGGTCTTAATCAAAATAACTGATCGAAACCGACCGAATTAAAAATTTAAGTTAGGTTTTTATTTCATGATTACTGATATTGGTTTTAGTTTCTTAAATTTTGGTTAATTAGGTCGGTTTTTGGTTTTACGAAGGATTCATGTAATAAAATAATGTTTATTACATGAATCCTTCGTCACTGATAGGTAAATTTCTTGTGAATTTCGCAGAGAGAAGGACTCATGTAATAAAATAATGTTTATCTTCTCATACTCAATATTTTATTTATTTTATTTCATATCTTTCTCTCTCCAAAATTTACAAGAAATTTACCAATATGAAATGTAGAGGATCCGTATCCTAAATCCAACCAACATAAGTAAATATTATTTTATAATCGCGGAAGCAAATAAATCACCCCACTCCATCCACCTTTGTCATCGACTCCTTAACCTGAAAATTTAATTTTCAGAGGGCATGAGCTACATCCAGCCCGTGGGATTCAGTTTGCAATAATTAACTATAAAGAATAACAAAGCATAAATGCGCATAGTGTGCATAACATACGTATCAAACGTAACATTCATATCGTCAACTGGCCAAGTCGACATGATGGTTGGAACAAATTAATATTCCCATATAATAAAAGATAAAAGATATGTATATATATAGTAAAATCATACCAAAATTAGTTTCAAATTCTTTTTTTATATAATTTGCTGTCATAAAAAATTTATAGGTAACAACTTATTATTGATTTATTTTATAAAAAAAAATTAAAAAATTAAAACGCAAATATTCTTTCAGCTCTTTTCCATTTTTTTGTGTAAAAACTAACAAATTAATCTTAAAAATTAAATAAATATTTTTAATTTTTTTATAAATACTTATTAACTAATATTTTAAAATTTTAATTTTTTTAAAACCTTAATTTTACTTAATAAAAAATCCATATATTTATTTTCCTATAATATTACAACAGTCTAGAAATAGTAAAAATTAATATTTTTTTAGTTTCCGAATTCAGAGATAATATTTAAATATTTTATAATTGCAATAGATAAAAATCAAGCATCTTTTATTAGTATTTAATCTGATACTAATATTTGTTAGTTTGATATAATCTATTAAATTTGAAATAAACAATTGCTTTTGGTTGATTATTATGCTTAGATTTCAATATCTATCGTGAGTTGTACCGTTTATATTGGATATGAGTTGCAATTAAAAATAAATTAAATAATTTAAATAACTTGTGTGCTGGCCCAATATTGATCCACTAGCTGGAACTGGGCCTCTTTTTTCTAGTAGGCCTGACCTGTGAGCCCAAATGAGTTGGGCTTAGCTTTTACTAACTTATCGGGCTCGAATTTAACTTGTCTCATACACTATTATTTTGTCGTTTAACTTGTTTGAGAACGATTTAAAAAACATTTTTAAAAACAAATAAATAAATAAAATCATTGGAACCTAAAAGTTTTAAGACTAGAAATGAACTGAAATATCCAATAAATAACTATATTTATAGTTTTATCACATAAAACAATAATATAATATTTTAAATATATTGTTGAGCTTAGAAATAAATAAATATACAGGAAAATGCCCTGCCACATACATCAACGACTTAAACAAATTAAATTGGTGGAAAATCTAAAATGATTTTATGCACAAGTTTTATATTAATATCCTAAAATTATATTAATTTTAGCTTTTTCTATGATAAACTATCCATAGCTCAATTAAGTACCATTTAATAATCCCAAACAAACCCTTTACTATATTTAACCCATCTTCTCTCTACCTAGCCACCCACCCCAAACCACCCCACCCCTACTAATCCCCTGTCCTATACCACTCCCCT